>CANTUT010001347.1:0-119876 GCA_947687605.1 Reutealis trisperma
TAGAGAGAAACCGGAAGAAGAAGAAGAAGAAGAAGAAGAAGAAAGGGAAGAAAGAAAGAAGAATGTGAACATGTTATATTCTATTATTATTGACGGATTATCGACCAAACATGCTATGTGGATTAAAAAAATCTATCTGTAATCTGTCAATAAATGACTGAAGGCAGTAAAATACGCACCAATTTTTTTATTTCGATCGGTATTCTGTCAGTAAAAATTAAATAAACAGTTAGTTATTACTGACGGAATGCCTACCGCCGAATGTCCGTCAGTAAATAAAGATTTACTGATTGATTACTGACGGCTTATGCCACATGGATTACATAAATCTGTCACTAATCTATCAGTAACTGTACTTTTCTAGTGCAGTCTGTATTCCGTCAGCAAATATTAAAAATAGTTGGCATTTATTGATAGATTACTGAAGAAAAGCCTACTGCCGCCTGGCATTTCATCAGTAATCTATGAATAAATGCTTTAATTACCGCTAAAAAATTCAAGCATATTTGTTTTTGTCCATAATTGGTCAATAAAGCATCGTTAATATGTGGTTAGTATCCATCAGTAAAGTTTTAGTTCCATTAGTAACTTTCTGTCAATATTTTATCAGTATTTGATTAGTATTTACTTACGGAATGGCTTTCGTCGGTAAATGTCGTGTTTTTGATAGTGATTTTTATGAGTAAAATGACTTTCCTATTAATTTTACTATTTATTTAGTGCTTAATTTAAGAATTATGTATCGTCTATTTGAATAAAAAATTATTTAAAATAAATAAATCTTTAATTTAATATTATAGTGTTTTTTATAAATTTTCATTTTAATTGGCAAGGAGTATTTTCGGACCATCTTATGTATCAACCGAGACTAAATTCTCTCCTCAAGAGATCAAAGGGCACGCCCTCACACTCGATTTTGCATTTAAGAATTATTTTCTAAATATTGACTCTGAGAATTGAATCTTCGTTAATGAGTATACTCTTTTACAATCATATTAAATCTTGAAATTTAATTTTTCACTTAAATATAATCAATCTTAATTTCAAAGACATAAATTTTCAAATGAATTATCATATATTCTAAAAAAAATATAACAAAATTATAACTATATATACTCAAAAAACTATATGGCAATGTTTGGTTTATGGAATAGCCAAGGAATATAATAGCCATTCCATGTGAAATAATCATTCTAAGTTTTGGTTCAAATTTTAGATAAAGAACACTAATTTTATAGAATAACAATTTCACAATTTTTATGAAATACATATTCTACAAAAAAATTAAAAAATGAGTATTCTTTAGGCTATGGAATGAGTATTTCTATTTTTACTCTTAAAAAATATTGATAAGTCCAAATTCAATACTATTGTCTTTTTTTTCTATTTTCAATTTTTTTATTTTCAGATTTTTTTTTATTTTTTAAATTTTAAGTCAAATAAAATTTTATTTATTATGTATTTAAATTATTTCTTAAATAAAATTTGGTAAAATTATATTTAATTTTAATATTAATAGTGAAATTAATTTATAAGGATATAAAGGTTATTTATGTAAATAGAATAATTATTTTATATTATGAACCAAATTATGGAATTGAAATAGTTATTTTATTTTTACCCTATTCTATTTTTCAAGAATAGTTATTATTTTTTGTGAATTCTACTTCGCGAATCAAATATAGCCTATGTGTTTTAAAACTATTCTTTTAATTGCTTTTTGCCATTTATACGGACTACCAATCAATACATGAAAATGTTTCTTTCATCTTCCATCTCTTAGGGAAGAAACGGCAAGCAATGTTTTCAAATGGGTCTGATCTTCTAATTGGTAGAGATAGAGGATGACATGTGAAATACAAAATTTATAAGTAATTTAATAGAATAATTTGAATATAATAAATTCTATTTAATAAATAATATAAAAATAATTTTTAATTCAAGATAATGATAAAATAAATAAGTAATAAAAATTTTAAAAGTAGTAAATTTTTGAGTTAATAAAAATTAGAAAAATTTAATTTAATTTTTATTTTTAAAAACCTTAAATTTATTATATTAATTCTACACTGTCCACAACTGTAGGCATTGCTTGGTGTATGGTGGATATCACGTACAAAAAGATAGAAATAAAGATTGGGAATTACATAGAATAAGAAAACGGACACTATGGAAAGCAATGGCACATGCAATCCTTGATGCCATTTAATGAAATTTTTTTTGGTGTTTCTCACCTTAAAGCAATGAGTGGGACCTATGAAAGCTAATCAATTAAAATCCTTAAAAGTGTCACAACCTCAAGACTACATGCCTATCATAAATCCATAAAAATGTGCCCCGCAGAGGATAAGATGGAGACACTATTTTTAATAAAAGGCAATAGATAATAGAAATATGAAGCATCTTAAATGAAATTTTGGCCTTTCTAGTAGCCAGAAGTAAAATTTTTTAGTACTAATTATTATAAATTTCAAATTTATATTTATTTTTTATAAATTAAAATTTATTTAGAATTACAAATTATTAATTATTCAAATTTAATTTTTTTATTAAATTTTATTAAAATTGATAAATTTATAAAGAAATTATAAATTAATAATATTTTAATTCTTAAAATAAATTCATATTTAATATATAAAATTAAATAATAGAATTCATTTATAATCTAACTTTTTAAAAAACTTTATTTATGTATCAAATAATTTTTATGTTGATTTATTTCAGGTATAATATAAGTTTTTTTATTTAGAAAAATTTTATATTTATCTCATTTGATTCAAAGTAATACATATACAAAATGCAAAAATAAAGATTTTAAAATTACATATTTTTTATTTTTAAAAATGATCTTTAAAATAATTTTATTGTATTATTTGAAATAAATATGTTATTATTTAAAAATTAAACAAGCAAAACTAATGAAAATATTAACAATTTTGATGTGGTCATAATATAATTTAAAAAAAGAAAAAAAACTTAAAATGCACATAACATTTAGAAATTTTTAAATGTTTAAGTTTGAAAAATAGAAATCAAGTAAATTTGAAAGGCATATCAATAATTTGAGTGGATCGCAATATATATTTTAGTGATAGTAACACTTGAAATTTATAAAAATTTTAAGAATTTAAAAATATAGAGTAGAATCATACATTATTTAAAAAATTTAGTGGGTCACTTTAAAATTCATATAAATTAATAGGCTTTTTAAAAATTTCAATGAGGTCATGTGATCATCCTGTTTAAAACTTGGCTATGCCCATATATATATATATATATATATATAATTATTATGTCTCACTTTAATAGTAGAAGATATTATTTATCTCAATTTTTTTAATTTCAGTTTTCACTGATATGAAATTATTTTCTAAAAGTGAATTGCTTCTTTAGTAACGTAAATCAATATGTAAAATCACATTGGACAACATAATAATTGATAAAAAGAAATGTTGGAATAATTTTTTCTTTTTAATCATATATATAAATAATATTTTGTTATATGTGTGGGAAAATGTAAATTTTAATATGATAGGTGAAACTTTACCTTTTTTTTAATACATATTTTCTTTGCTGAAGTTAGCACAATTGGTTTTTTCCTTGAAATTTTAAATTAATCAATTAAATATTCAAACTAAAAAATTAGAAAAATTTAGTCCATGTTGAGAGTACTTTGTTGCACACATGTTTGAGATGGCAAATCACTTGTCAATTATTAACTTTTCTACTAAAGTAAATTACTTTTTAACTAAAGACATTTATTTCCCACACTATAAAATTCGATCTCCATAATCGCCGGTCACCATCCAAATCACATCAAATCTCACTAGCGACACCGAACCCACCACCTCCTTTATCGTTCATTACCCAAAGCAAATCATCTAAATAAAAATCTGATTTCACAAGTTTCTCCATTATATGAAATTCAACACCACCAAATCCCACCTTCATCGATCTGCACCTTTATTGTCAACGAGTTTAAACAAATCGTTCATACTCATCTAATTCAACATATCCAAACCCACATTCAAACTCATTGCACCCTATTTTCACAAAACCTCCACCAATACTCACCATGGCACTTAAGAAATCAGCACTCGAGAGATACTACAGGAGGAAAAGAAATGATGATGCTTCAAACTTGAACCAAAATAAGGTTGATTTTGGGTTTCAATAAAGTGGAAGCTGGTGCATGAGAAAACTCTGTGCCATTACTCCTAACATTTGTGTTTCTTCTTATGCTTCTCATGAGACCAATTCTTTTATTTTCCTCTTTTTTAGTTTCTCTGTTATTGTAGTATTAGCGTTAAGTGTGAAAGATGAGCCTGGGGTGCCATTGAGATTGTGGATAATTGGATAATTGGTGATGATGGAAAAGGTTGTTGGTCTAAGGTTGTGAGTTTTGGATAGAGAAAGAGATAAAGAATGCGGGATGAGATAGAGAAAGCAAGAGGAAATGGTGTGAATTAAGAATTTTAGACGAATTAGGGATTTTAATTATCATTTAATTAAAATATAATTTTAAACTTATGTCAGATATAAATTTTAGTCATCACTTACCTAATTCACATGTTTTCACGCACATTATTAACTGAATAATTAGAGAGTCAATAAATGTAATATGTCAAGTTGAGTAGTTAAATTGGTTATTTTAAAAGATCAAAGACAAATAACAAATTGTGCTAAGTACAGAGGATAAATTATGCACTTGGTTTTTTTTTTTTTTTTTTTTTTTTTTCTCTGAGCAAATTTTCACTATACATGATGGTGTTAAGTAAACGAATGGATATCATAATATTATATCATTCTCAAACGGTTAGAATTCTGTAGTCGGTGATACTTTCTGAAATTTAGTGCGTACGACCATGGTCCATGGTTTGGTGCATGGGCTCCACTTCTCCATCTAATGTTGGGTAGGCAGCTAGTTCACTCAATGGTAATAGTAATTAATGCCATATATCAGGCGGCATCAAATGGATCTTGTCCCATTTTTTGCCCTACATACCATAATAATCCCAGTAAATAAACACTGTGATGTAAAATTTACAACTGTTTGTGTGCAATTAGTATATCGTGAACCAAGCCTATAATACACATACCAAATATCTATTAAAAGATAGAAATATGGGAATTTTTTTAATATTTCATTCCCATATTTTTTGCTTTTTTTTCACCTTTTTTTTAATTTAAAATGCTAATTATTTTTTTTATTTTTTATTTATTTCAATACTTAAAATTGAATTATTATAATTAAATTATTTTTGTTTCTCCCATTTAATAATTATTATAATTCTAATAAATATAAAAATTATAATTTATAAATAATGAGTTATTATATATTTTTTAAATTAACAGATATATTGTTGCTCAAATACAGCTAGATTGATGTTGAATTATATATATATTATTTTTGCATTGTCAGTTAATGATAAAATATATCTTCAATTACAATATTAATGATAAAAAAATATTCTGATAACAATTAACTTATGTATATTAGTTTTATACTATAGATATATTGTAATTTAACTACATGTATATGACTCTCCAACTACGTGTTCATTATTACTTAAAATATATGTACATTGGTGTTGAATTAGATGTACATTATTTTTGAATTGTCAATTAATGATGAAATATATCTTCTATTACAATATTAATAATAAAAATATTCTGATAACAATTAGTTTATAGACATTAGTCTATACTAAAGATATATTGTAATTTAATTGCATATACATGACTTTCCAACTACAGATATATTATTACTTAAATACATATACATTGATATTAAACTATATGTACATTAGTATTGGACTGCATGTACATTAATTATGAACTCTAGATACAATATTAGATATAATTTAGATATAGTAGTTTTTAATTGCAGGTATATGAGTCCTCTTTTTCAACAATAATATATATAGATTAAAAAACAAATGTACATAATGTTCAATATCAATGTTGGTTATATATTATATGTACATTAGTATTGAACTATATGTACATTAATATTAAACTGTATGTATATTAGTATTGAACTGTATGTACATTAGTCGTAAACTCTAGGTACAATGTTGGATTGTTGGTTAGAATTCAGATACAATAGTTTTTAATTGCATATACATTAATTCTATTTTTCAATACTAATGCATATATATTCAAAAACAAATATATATAATATTCAATATCAATGTTAGTTCTGTATTACATGTATATTAGTATTGAACTGCATGTATATTAGTATTGAATTATATGTACATTACTTTTAAACTGTCAGTTAATAATAAAATATATTTTCAATTATAATATTAATGATAAAAATTATAATAATTATTAGATGGGAGAAACAAAAATAATTATTATATTTTAATTCTAAGTATTGAAACAAATAAAAAAAATAATTAGCACTTAATTTAAAAAATTTTGTGGTCCATTTATAATTTTTTAGAATGTTAGATATCTTAAAAAATCAAATAATAAAAAAATGAAAAAAAAAGAGCAAAAAAAGTAACAAAATAGAAAAAAATCGTGCGCCTTTATTTCTACTTAATCTTTTGCACGTGTATCATGGACCTAGTCCATGTTGCAACATGGACACGGATCCACTCTCAATTTATTAAAAAAAAAAAAGTGTGGTTCAAACAAAAAAAAAAGAAAAAAAAATCTCTGAGAGGTTATATTTTAAAGAAAGATTTTTTTTTATATTTTTTGGTCTAGATGTATTGACAAGATTAGCAGATATTATATAATTTAATTTAGTAAATTATTCAAATGTGTTCAAAGTTAAAATTTTAAGAATTATTTGCATTAAAAATAATTATGTTTTCATGAAACGATTTTTTTGTGAAAATTACTTTGAAAATATATTATTTCTGTTACAAAATTACAACTAATATTTTTTTTTAATATTTTTACAGATAAAATTAATTTTCATATTTTATAATTAGTAATTATTTATTTTTCAAATATAAAATATTTTTAGTTTTTTCAATACTAAAATTATAGGAATTTTTTTTTATTGTTAGTTTTTTAATTAAAATTTTCAATTTATATATATAAAAATATTTTTATCACATTAAATTGTTAAATGAATAAATGCAAAACTTTTTAAATCTTAATTGCATTAATAAACTCAATTTTGTGACTAATTGAGCAATGATTAAAAGTATGGGGGGTCAAAATTGAGTTTTTATTTTCTTTTGTCAAAATTTGGATTAAATTGAATAAAACATTAAAAATTGTGTGCTAATTTGACCCTAAACTTGATTTTAGGCCTAATTAACCGTTGACGAGTAGTTGAAAGGCTAAATTAGAGATTTAGTCAACAGTCAAAACTTTACACGAGGGTAGGAGATCGCCCAACTTGAAGAAGAAAACTCAAAATCAAAGACAAATGAGCTTTGAAAAAAAAAAAAAAAAAGGGATAAATCAAAAGGGTGTCATTAGCCGGTAAAGCCGGCAGCAACTTTTATTTTGCTGTATGCTTTATCTATGAAAAAACAAAAATAACAAATGTTACATTAGAAAAAGCTCCAAACTAAATTAGAGAACCAAACAATTTAGAAAATAAAGCATCTAACAAGTGGTCATTTTCATTGGATACGTGTCCTAGTCCTTGTTCTTTTACTTTAATTTATTGTTTTGTTTTTCTTGTCTTGGTCAATAAGGGAATTAGGGAACATTGTTACATATAATTTCTTTAAAATAGATTCGCCATTCACCATGAGGATTGTAGACATCTATTTCCTAGGATATAAAGTAATCAAGTAACCATTGAGCACCATAATGCTACTTCTCAACAAAAGGGAATTATGCTTGACTCTATCACCAAAGAAGAACTCTCTAGAAAACACTAAGAAAAATTATCTTTGTTGTTAAAACTTATTTTTATTGTTGTGTACTTTGAAAAGTGATCAAAATCCCTTTATATGGTGATCAAAAGGGACAATATTGATATAAAATATTTAATTCAACCCATAAATAGGCCAACTAAAAAGATGTTACAAAACTATAAAAGAGATCTTACAAAGTAATTAAAACATATCAATTTCTCATTCGAATAATTTTGATACATTTTCTAACAATCCCCATATGAGTTAAAATTGATACACCATAAAAATTAAAAAAAACTTGGTGATAGAATTCAACAATTAACATTTGCATAGGATAGGTAGGTATAACATTTTATTGTGAAAGTATACTTTTTTTACTAGCTAACTAGTAGGTATGATATCTATTGTGACTAGATTTCCGACTCCGAGTGGATGGACCCTGCACTACTTTTTAATAGAATATTGGGAGACTAACGCCAAGGGAGGGGCCTAAGACGGAGAAATGAATCGCCACCTACATTTGAAAAACTAGGAGAATGGTTACTAGGATCCCTAACTTGTTACCTAATCACCTTACTCATAGATTGTGGGTAAGAAATTTAGGTATGATCCTGTGAAGGTGTTAGGCACCCGAGTCGGCCAGTTGTCAAACTAGCTTTCACTGTTTGGTCCCATTAATGCATGCTTCCATAAGGTTATTTGAGCTATTATTATATAATAGATATAGCAATATTGATTACTCCATTTCATATGGTGCATTATTTAACACATCAACATGCCTCAAACAAGACTTAACTATATTAGTGCTTTGGAGTTTACTAAGTTGTTATGCCTTAGCCATTTGGTGGGTTTCTGCATGCTACATGCCATTCTAATTCATTTACAATCTAAACATGTTTTGGGTTTCTACTAATTTTATTCAACAAAATCATGCTTGCAAGTGCAAACAAAATAACTTAAACATGCATAATAATTAATTATTTTTAATTATTTGCCTTAGGTTTCAACATGTAATTCTAAGTGTTTGATTTATTTTAGGTATCAATTACAAGTATAAAATCTCTTAATTACTAAGTTGTATTAATATGATCTAATATTTAAATCCTTAGTCAAAATTAAGCTAAAATTAAAGAAGAGGGGGAACTAAATAATGACCTTATTACAACCCATAAAAATAACCAAAATAAAATGAAGAAGCCCTAATTAAACTAAGTGAAAACATTTTAGGCTGAAATTTGGATTAAAGATGATTGAACTAATTTTTGATGTCTACAATAGATTGATAGTTTTGTCTTTTATTTTTCTAATGCATCTTGAATCACCTCATTTTGATATATGTATCTCAAATTATGATCAAAATATGAATGGGTGTTTGGGCTGTCTAAGGCTGTGCACCTCACGCCTAGGCACTTGCTTGTGCATGCAACCCTTGTTGGATTTTCAGCTTTACTTCCATCTCTGTTTCAATATTTTATCCAATATCTATTCCCCTTCTGATTTCCTCCAATTGGGCACTCTTGGAATGACTTTCAAAGGTTAAAGAACACAAATAAAAATCCAGAAAGCTCAAACAACAATCACAACTCATAGAGATGATTAAAATTATAGAAATCAAATCAAGGCACAAAAATGAGCATTATAAACTTAGTCAAAATTATCATTTATAATTCTCCTAATCTGATCATGCCATTAACTATTCTAATCACTCTAAATTAATATAACATAGAAAAGCAATTGCTAGAATCACAATAACAATCATGAAGGCATCACACATAATATTAAAATTGTAAAGGAAGAGAAATAAAAGAAATTGAAGAATATGAAATAAGGGTGATCAAGAACTGGTTTTAGTCCTCTTTTGTTTATGTAAATCACAATCAATCTAATGAAAGTAAAGATTCTAAAATGCATTTCATGGTAAAGAAACAAATTATCCTCAAAGATTAAACAAGCAACAAACGTATATGCATTCAATTCAAATAAACATGCAATATAATTAAAGAAATTAAATGAACTCTTTATACAATTGAAAATTGAGTTAGAGAGGATTAAGAACTGGTCTTAATCTTCCCTATTCCATCATAATCATAGCAATAATTATAGAATTTAAACAAATAAAAAATATGAATATATGAACAAGCAAAAAAAATAAAATAATTGAATGAAAATTAAAGATAACACATATGAACTAAAATTTCAAAATGGAAAGGGTCAAAAACTTGTTTTGATCCTCTCATATACCCTCATAATAATAAAAAACCAAAATTAAATGAACCTAATAACATCAAATCGAATGAAATTACAATTAGACATGAACATGAACATCTAAATATGCATATGATAGTAATAATTGAAAATAAATCATAAAATCCTCTTAATAGACTTATCCCTTAGCACAATCACACCTTTGACAGTCGGATGCAATGGGAATCCTTGATCATAGAAGATTCAACATTCAGGTAAAATGAATAAAAAAAAAAATTACCTTTTTGATTCTTGCTTGGAAGAGGACCTACAACTTATTTTCTTAGGTTTTTTTGTTCTCACTTTTGATTGTTTTAGAGATTTAGGTTTCTTGAGAATTTGAGAGAGTTCTTAATTCATTCTAGGGTTTTAGAAAAATATTTTCTCAATAAAAAAAAGGCCTCCCCCCAAAATGGAGCAAATGATGGTTTTATATGGTTTCCTGAAAATAGGGTTTTCTTGAATTTTTAAATGATTTTTTATTTTTAACCATTTTTTTTAAATTTTTTGATATTCTCCAATCATCTTAGAAAGGATTTTGAGGGGTTAGGGGAGTTAAAATATCTTAT
Organism: Reutealis trisperma; assembly: GCA_947687605.1. Classification (NCBI taxonomy): domain Eukaryota; kingdom Viridiplantae; phylum Streptophyta; class Magnoliopsida; order Malpighiales; family Euphorbiaceae; genus Reutealis; species Reutealis trisperma. The sequence continues at coordinate 10,649 of CANTUT010001347.1, forward strand.
TTTTCAAAAATATTTGAAAAATACGCAATGAACAAAATTTCAGCCTTTTTCTCTTTTGGGATCGAACTGTAATTTTTCCCTCCTTTGAAGACCAAAGTATTATTTTCTAAAATTCATTTTAAAATTGAAAATTTCTAGGATTTGATCCTCTAAAGCTAAAAAATTCAATTAAACTTTAAATCAAATCATTTTACAAATTATTTTCAATTAAGTCTAAAAATTTTTTCAATTTAACCCAAAAATTGAATTGCGAACCTGTGAGGCCTCACCCGAGCACCGAACCGATCCGCCGAGGGATCGGAATGCTCTTCAGGAGAAACTGCACGATTGGAACTCGCTGTGAGTTCAGAAAATTGATTTTTGTAATGTGAAAGTTGTAAAGTGAGTCGCCACTTTAATTTATTTATTTTAATTGGGAAAATTAAAGAAAACCCAACACGATTGACTCCAAAATTTGATTTTATCCCAATGGAAAAGTGCACCAATCCACGAGTGACCAAGGAGGGCTCGGGGATCAGGTTTTGATAATTACACAATTTAAGAAAATATTATTTTCTTTAGCTTGGCTTGAAATGCAAAATAACTCTTGAAAAGGATTTTTTCGTGTATGCATGAATAAAAAATATAATGAATGAACAGATATATAATATGATGTGATGGAATGACAATAATAAATAAATAGGCTAGATAAATCCTACTTAATTATTACAATATCAAAACAAATGGAATAAAGGGGATCTTTACTCTAGCCCTTATGGGTACTAGGGAAAGCACACATTCCCCAAACAAAATAAACTGAAAACAAAATCACAAAATAAAGGATTAATGTGAATAAATAAAAGGAAAATAGTATTGATAAAAAGATTTTTGGAGTTGATGTCCTTCAGAATGGCAGCCTGCGTATCCTATTGAATAGGAATCAAACCCCACGCAGTTCTCCCTTCTTGCGAAGGAGGGGTTTTAGAAATGTGTTGATTTGCTTATTAACTTAATTATGATCCTTAAATTAATAAGTTTTTTAGATCTTTTCAGCTTTAGACCTAAAGAAAATTCTAGATCTGAATTTAGAATTTTAAAATAAGAAAGGGATTATACCTTTGCTTTTCTCGGCTTTCGAACAAATGGAACTAGTTTGGCTCTGGATCTCAACTCCACCTTGAATTCAAAGGAAGCTTGGAATCTGGATCTAAAAGCAGCAACTGTGTGAGTATAAGAACAAAAAATATGCTTGAATTGCTTTGAAATGCTCTGAAAATGCTTTAGAATCTGTTAGGAATTATTGGGATTCGTGTTAAGTCGTGCCAAATGAGGCTGGAGGAGGCTCCTATTTATAGAGCTGACAGAGGAGGTGCCAGCGGTACGGACGACGGCATCGGCGCGACACTGGCGGCAGGCGCGGCATGGCTAACACGCCGGCCATCTGGGCGGCATTCCAGACGTGCCGCCATCCGGCGGCATGATTTCCATGCCGCACCGGCGGCATGGCCATTTCCTGGCGGTACGGCATGCGTGCTGCCTCCTGGGCGGCACGATTTCCATGCCGCACCGATGGCATGGCCATTTCCCGGTGGCACGGCATGCGTGCCGCCTCCTGGGCGGCACGAAGATCGTGCCTCCCTGCGCCACTCGCGTGGCTCAATCTATTTCTGTCCGTTTCGGGCCCGTTTCAGCTCCGATTCGAGCTCTGCTTGATTCTGTGGGTTTGTGACTGAAAAGCAGTCGACTGGAGGAGAAAAGATTCAGGAAATTTATTTTTTCTACGGGGCGCTGCTCCGCACCCCGCAAGGGGCGCTACCCCTTTGACCCTTGCCCGCTAACCGGCTAGCGGGACCGCCGTATGCGCAGCGCCCTATTCTTAGTAGGTGTCAAGCTGCAATCGAATCAAGAGGTGCAAATTTGAGGGTTCACAGAACCAACCTCCAAGCAAAAGCAAACCGTTTCTCATCATTAGGCTATAGGGTTGAAAATTAAGTATTAACAATTTGCCCCCAGTTTTACTTTTTTTTTTTTTTTTTTTTTCACAAAGTAAGGGAAAGTATGAACTAACTCTAGCTTAATTTTCCCCTACACATATACACTAAGTGAATCACTTGACATTAGTCGAACACAACACAAAAATACTAACATTGATGAATAGCTTGATTTCAATTGAACTCCTTTTTCTTAAACTCTTTGCTTTGGCATGCTTTAATAGATTCCTTTAATCTAATGGCTACACCTCTTTGGCAAAATTTGAACTTGTTATTTGATCACTTTGATCTGATGACCTTTCCTTTGTTAGATTCCTTGAACATGCCTTTTTGGTGGATTTTACCTTTGCTGGATCTCTTTAACCCCACAACTTTGCCTCTTCAATGGGAATTCACCTTTGTTGGATTTCTTGAACATAACCATTTGCCTCTTTGATGGGATTTTACCCTCATTGGATTTCTTTAACCCAATAACCTTACATCTTTGGTGAAATTTTACCTCTGCTGGACCTTTTTAACCTAACAACTTTGCCTCTTTGGTGGGATTTTACCTTTATTGGATCTGTTTAACCCAATAGCTTTGCCTCTTTAGTGGGATTTTACCTTTATTGGATTTCTTTAACCCATTAGTCTTTGCACTTTTGACGGTATTATACTTTTGTTGGATTCCTTTAACACAACAATCTTTGCCTCTTTAATGGGATTTTACCTCTATCGGATCCCTTTAATCCAACAACTTTGCCTCTTTAGTGGGATTTCATTTTTTTTTTATGTAATTTGATTCAATAAATTTCTCTTTATACCTCTTACTACTATTGGATTCTTTCTAACTTCTACTAAGAAACCTTGGCATTCTTCATTTTGATAATGTCTTTGCATCCTTGCTCTTGCATTTATGTCTTTCTTCATGTTAATATACTCTTCATCATTTTTTATTCCATCCTCATCTCCATCAGCTGGTCATTGATATTATGCCATTACTGCTGCTTTATCATCTTTTATTCATTGTGATTGTGCCATTGAGGCTACCCTCTTTTGCATCTTCATCATTTCATGCTCTTTTAGTATTGCTTGTAAGAATAACATGCTCATGGAAAAGGCTAACACTCATTATGATGCAAATGTTCAACTTTCTTTTTAATTCTTTTTCTTAGTGTGATGCATAAGGCACACATTTTGCTTCTTATATGATTACATGTATGCATGATCTTATACAGCACTTTTATAATTAGTCCAAACCCACTTCAAGTCTAGAGTATGCTTTGTCATATTATATTAGGAACCTTTTGTTTTCAAAATTAAAGTAGCATCATCAAGTGAGCCTAGAGGACCCCATAGCTGAAGGTTTACAATCAAATCTAAGCCACCCTTTTAAGTTTTGAACTTAATAAGCTTCTTTTCTTTTCTTTTATTAATCTAAATTTTACTTGAGCCGTCCTTCTTGGATTTTTGACTTGTGTAGCATGCTCTAATTTTTGCTTAAACTGCCCTTTCAAGTTTTCAGTTTAGTGAGCTATCTCTTTTTTTCTTCTTATTTCATTGCAAACTAGCCCAAGTACTAGAAAAAATTGCCCCAAGGCTAAATTCTTTACTAGATACTTGCCTTATCTAGAGAACTTATAAGCCAATTTTAGACCTTTATGAAATTCTAAAAAACAGCATCCCACTTTATTACATGCCCTCGAGGAATAACTAATTTGAACAAGACTTTGCAAATCAATTCGTCCCTTGACCTTTCATTTGTTATGTGTTCGATCAATCCTCCTAAAACTTATCAATCGTCATTCGAAAGAGAACTCATTGAAGTAAGTATCATTAAATCTTAATTTCCTAATCCAAATTGTTTGAATTCACTTTCTATAAAATATTTTCATCACTACAGATATATTCCTTTTTTGTTCCTGGGATGCATCTCATTGCTTAATAAGAAAATAGTTGCCATGTGAATCAAATACTATACCTAAATAGCCATTTTAGGTTTTTCAGCCAAATATTTTTGCTCACATCCCTAACTTTTGCCTTAGTAATGATGGGGAAACACCTGGCGGGACCTGTTCTCAGATCCTTCCCTCTTATCCTTTTTCTTTGAGAGATGTTATTTAGCAAATCTTTTGCACCTAGGAAGTTCAACTATCTTGGATGATGGACTTTTAGTTTTGTCTTAGTTCTTATCCTAAGCAAAAAAGGTGTTTGGCAGACTTTTGGTTTGGTTGGCTTTCCAATTCTTAATGGCTAGGATTTTAGGAAATAAGGAACTAATCCTCCTTTTGGTCTTTGATTTTTGGGTTTTCAAGGAAAGAAGGGTGCTTGCCTTCCAAGCTTTTCAGGTCAAGTTTTATTTTTTGATGTTGTTACCTTAGTCAAAATGATTTTCAAGTAAGGGTGGTTGGCCTTCTTTTGCTAAGGATACTTTAGAGGTGGTCCATTTAGGGTGATATTGAACTTAAGAAGGGCTTGGGTGGGTTGTATCCCATCATTTCTCTCTCTTCTTTCATCTCACTTTTGACCCCTTTTTTTTTTAAACTTTTCTTACTTTTTTCCTTTTGTTTTCTCACTCTTTCATTAAATGTAATATTAGGTCCCAATTGCAATTATAATCAAATTAAATTTAAATGTGCAAGCAGAATGGTCAAGAGAATACATTCATGGGATGAATTATTTTTATTGAAAATCAAAAACAAATAATTATTATTCAAAAGGGAATAAAAAATCAAAATCACTTAATCCACATTATTTTCTATGGACTCCTCCTACCTCCTTTGGAATCAATTTAACAAAAGCTCTATTAACAATGATAGTAATCTATTAATCAATCTCATTTCGTTTAGTGTTCTAGATCTGGGTGAGGTTTTGTGTGTCATTACGCAACTTTTTGCACTTATCTATGTCATGTCCTATGATTTGATGGAAGTGACAATATATATAGGCATTAAAATTCTTTAAAAGAGGATCTGGTAGTGAGGTAGAGTCTAAAGGTTATAGGATGTTATGCTTCATAAGCCTTTCTAGGATAGTAGGCATAGGTTGATTGAGCTAAGAAAACTAGCTGAGAGCCTTTACTATATCCATCTCAGAAGTTTCAACAGAGCTATTAGTTGCCTGATGTTTAGATTGATCTCCATATCTAGCATTGGTGGCCTAGTCCTATCACAATTGATCTCCTTTAGTTTAAAACCCAAGTCATACAGATCCTTAAAGATTTTCAAAGGTAGGTAATGAACCCTTTAATAATAAAATGCACCTATTCCTTCTCAATAGGTCTGTTTGTCATCCTGGTAGCCTTTTCTTTTAAATGCATAATGTAATTTGAAAATGATTCCCCAGTCTTTTATTTAGTAGTCTTTAAATCTTAAAATGTCACTTCTAACAAAGTGTTGTAATGGTATTGAGCCATAAAGCTTTCTGATAACAAATCCTAGTCTTTTTTCTTACTCTCATCCAAATCATAGTACCATTTCATTGCAGTGCTGTCTAAAGATGTTGGAAAAATTTGCAAGATCTGCTACTTAGTAATTCTAGTGGTACTCATTAGTATGGCATACACTTTTAAATGGATGTTTAGATCACCAGTCCTATTAAACTTAGTCATACCAGGCACCTTGAATCAATTGGACAGTTTGTCAGCATCATCAATGACAAGAGAACTTAGGGCCTTAATCTTGTCAAAACCCTTTCCTTTTATCATATTCTCAATGTGGTCCATCTGACCTTTTAACCCCTTATTCTGTTTTTTTTTTTAAGATACTTATCCATATCATCAAACACATCATTAGTATTCAAATTCCTATTTTCCTAATTCTGAACATTTGATTGTTGCCCAACATTACCCCTAACAGCATTAGTAGCAACATTGCCCTGATCATTAGGGTTGGCCAGTGAAAGAACATGCTCATTTAAAACTTGATTGATCTAATTCCTAATCATGGGTGCCAAAATAGTCTCCATAACCTGTGTGACAGTGGCTTGCATGTTCTAGAGGTCATTGTTGTTGGCCATTTAAGCTTTAGTCTTACAGGTTCTCTTTTAACTGATTCTTTAAAGCTTTTAACTTGACAGTCTCAACTTAAGATGGTTGTGACTGGAGAAGTATAAAGGTTAGACTCATCAATGGATGGGATGTATGAAGTGCATATGATGGATGTATACTAATGATGAAATGAAATGCTTTTCTAATGTACAAGTTCTCCTATAATCAAGAAATAGCCCTCATTTGCTTTTATGCTACTGCCCAAGGCACGTTAAATGCCTATTTTGAGATTCGCAAGTCTTTTTTTTTTTTTTTTTCTTGTTTTCATTTATGTTTCTTTTTTTTTTTTTTTTAATTTCATCTAACTTGTGTCCAAGGAATTTGAATATGGATCCTTAGCAAAGTCATCATCTTTTTATTATTGTTTCCTCTAACTTTTACCTAAGGAGCCAAATGATGGATCTTTAATGAGGATACTATTCACTTTCTTTTTTTTTTCTTTTCTATTTTTCAAGCAAGCAAAATAAGACTAGAAACCTTATCAAACCTTTATTCATGAAAACTAGTTCCATTACATATGCTTCAAACTTATGATGGGATCAACTGACTTTAGAGCTCCTCAACTTAGGCCTTTATTTGTTTGGTTTCCTCATGGATATTCTCAATGATGAATTTGGACTTCCCATTTTAGATTTAATGTCAAAGGTCTCACATTCAGCTTCAACTTTTTTTATTTCACTAAGTTAGGCCAAGTCTTCTTCTCCATTCAAGTCTTGAATGAACTTTTCACTTAGTGGGGCCATTTTGATTCATAGGAAGAGTCATCCTTAGATGGCTACAAGGGTTAAAATGATTAGATGCTCATGAATGCAAAACTAATGCAATGCCTTCATATATCTCTTTCTTGAAAAACTTATAACCCAAGAATACTTTTAAACTAGATAAAGCCACCTCCTTAGCTTTTGCCCTTTGATTTGTCTTTCATTTTGAACACTTATCGATAACTAGTCTTTTCAAATTTTCTAGCTAACTATTCTCTCTTTTGATCCTTTATTTTTACCTAGGGCCTCAATGTAAGACGCCTAGCAAGGCCATCATCTTTTTGTTTTCCTTTGATTATTATTTTTCCTCATCATTTTTTTTTATCTAATGACTTGCTTTAAGTCTTCAAAAGTTAAAGTCATGCTTTATTTCCTCAAGAAAAGTTTTACAAATGAAAGATACTACATATGCAAAACTATCTTATTTTAGCAAATGGGCCTAAGCTTCATCTTCAATAAAAGGAGTCTTCATGCATTAGGCTTCATGGTTGAGATAGAAAATTCCTTATTATTAATCAAATCTTGGATTTCATGCCTTAGATGACCATGCATACATATAGTAAGACCAAGAATCTTAAAGTCTAGGTTATACATTGAACCATGTTAATAGTTGACATTCATCCAAACCTCGCCTCTTTTAAGCCCATAACTTTTGGCTCACCATCACCTTAAGTTAAAAAATTTTGACACCTTACCTACCTTAAGCCTAAAATATTTGGCCTACCATGATCTTAAGTCTAAAACCTTTTTTGATCTTAAAAGTGAATGAATTGCTTATAAACAACTTCACTCCATCCTCAATAGGCTTAAAGGATGAGAACAAGCCTTTGTTTAAGCATATGTGCCTAGTTACACCACTATCAGTCCACATTCCTTCAAGTTAGACTCGATAAGTTCACTTCAAACACTATAGCATAAAGGTTTAAGTTAGAAACATCTTGAGTGATGTCATCAACCATAAGATCCTCATAGTTCTTCTTCTTCCTCTTAAGCAACTAGCATTGAAAAGATTTGTAACATACCTTGTAACTATTAAAGCACTTCTTGTATTTGAATTTCTTCTTCTTGGAGACTCTTGCATTTGGTCTTAGCTTGAACTAATTTCACTTCTGGTTATTCTTTCCCTTGGAGCTTTGACCTTGCTCTATAACTTTTGCTTTAGCTGCAAATGAATTAACCCTTTCTTTGCAGATCCTCTGCTATTTTTCTCATTATGAAGTTTAACAATCATATCTTCAATATTCATTTCATTTTTCTTATCCTTAAGATAGTTTTTAAAATCCGTATAGGCAAGTGGTGACTTCTCAATAATAGCAGCCACTTAGATAGGTTTGCTTAAGACCATCCCTTCGGTATGAATTTTAAGTAAGATCACTTAGATCTCTTGCACTTGACTAATTAAATTTTGGAATCCTCCTTTTATAGTTTAGGAAATGGCCACCATAAATTTCTTAGATCCAACATCCTTACTCTTACATGTTCAGTCTAATGATTCCTATAACTCTTTAGTTGTTTTCTTTCCACTACACATATTGTATAGTTAACCTGTCAGACCAATCATGACAATGTCTCTGCATAAGAATTCAGAATGCTTTTGAGCATTAATTTTGTTAATTACTTAGACATCTTGTTCATCCTCTTTTAGTGTTGGAAGATCCTCAACCAAGAATCTCACAAGATTTAATCATGTTTAGATAAAACATTATTTTTTGATCCATTATTTGAAATTCAGACCATTGAAATTTTCCAATTTCTCTCCATCATTCACCACAATTATTACTGGCACAACAGGGGTTGTCATAACTAAAACAACAAAGCAAACTATTATTTTTCTCAAAATGAAAAAAATTCACTATCTACATAGCACCCTTTAGATAGTGTACAAGAAAAAAATCATATTAAATAAATATGTAGAATTTGTTTTAAGATTGTTAGACAATAATAGTAAGGTAGGGTGAGACACATGAGTGCTAGCTTAATATGAGGAGGCGATGTCATAGCCTCGTCATTAGGAGTTTGAATTGGCAAGCTAAATTTGAGAAAGGAGCTAATGGCCTTAACATTAAAAGACGAGTCAATGAGGTTAAGTTGATGAGCTCGATTTGGAGAAACAAGCAGATAGCCTAGATAGTAGAGAGACGAGTTGAATTTTTTGGTCTAGAGATGAGACAAGGCGAGCTAAAATAATTCAACTCGATCTTGAGACAAGGCAAAGTAAAGCGAGCTGATGTACTCTCAAATGCTTTTAAATTGTTAACCCAATAAACACTTCAGTAGAATAAAATAGAAAAATTCTATAAAATAAAAATATATGATCATAAATAAATTATATAAAATTGAAATACAAACTGAGACTTGTGTTACACACAGTTTTTTTAAAATAGATTTATCCCTCACTATATGTACTTGAGATTGTAAATGTCTATCTCCCAGGATATTCTGATAGTGAAGTAACTACTGAGCACCACAACGTTACTTCTTAATGAACTAGAATTGTGCTTGACTTTATAACTGAAGAAGAACTCTCTAGGAATAACAAAACTTATTTTTATTGTTATGTATTTCGAAGAGTGATCAAAGTCTCTTTATATAGTGATCAAAAAGTGCAATATTGGTATACAATATTTAATTCAGTTCACAAATATCTAATTAAGAAGATGTTACTAATCTGTAAAAGAGACAGGGGAAAATAAAAAAAAGTTTATGTCGTTTGACCCTTTTAAATTTTGGGGTCTATAGAATTGGCACGACCCAATTTTTAGGCTATGACGATCCTAGAGTTTAGGGAGACATAAGGTCATCTAAACCTATAGAACCCCATCAAACTTATCATTATTTAGCATTTATCATATTATATCTTATCTCAGGATCGGAACCTAGTTACTCTTTACCATTTTCTATTATTACTTTATCTAATTACTGTAGCCAACACACATTAATGCCATTTCATATCCATTGCTTAAAATTTCTTATTTCATATATTTATAAATACCACCCATACATCTTTTACTTACTATAATATTCATCTATTGTTACAATATAGATTTCAATAATTATCAATTCAAAACATTTTAATATTAAAACTTTAAACACCATGGAGTGATAGATCGATTATCTTCAGAGTAACATAAGCAAACTCAAAACTCAAGAATTAGCATAGCAACTTCTAAGTGGAGGAACATGGCTTGAAATTTACCTTGCTAATACATCACCCTGACTTAAAAAATTTAAACAACTATGGAATAAGACAAGCTCAATGAGTACATAATAATACAACATAATATAAGGGCAATTTAAGAGGTTATCACTAAGATAAATTCAACATGGCAATAGAGTGATATTAATAAAAATTGGTCTTTTAAAATTAAAGATACATTTCAATAAAAATGATAATGTCTTAGAAGCAAAAAACTTTTCCACACATAAATATCAATGAGCGACAATCTAAGCCTTGCTCACTTGTATGCATTACAATATGCAAAACTTATTAGGTTTGCGGTTAAGCGTTCCCTCCTAACAGAGGTTGGGTACTCTGGCCTTACCTGCAAGCTTATACCAAGTATACAAGTTCTGATGTTTTTTCTTACACTAGAGTGGATTTCTTTTTAACAATGGGTATTAATAAAAAAACCACATACAAGGTCCATATTAGGAATTCAATGGAAAATAGAATGGTATATCAATGCTTCTCATCATTGGTCATAATATAGGACTAATGTATGAGGCTCACAATTGCAAACGTCATACAAAAGAACATGGAATTTCAATAATTTGATAATTAATAGGCAACACATATGTAACATCACATCAAGGTATATGTCAATAGGTGATAATTCAAACAATGGTTGCATTACAAGTGTGGCTCAATCATGTTATATTATTAAGTAGTCACCTTGAACTCCTTTGCTCTTATTAGTGTTCACTCTTGGTTAAAATAACATCCTTCATGGTCTTGAGCAATGTCCTTGCCCTTGCCTTGAGATTCTACACCCATGTTATTTTAATTACATATTAATTAGTAACTAATAGTGTTACTAGTCATAACTTGTAACTTATACTAGTGTTACAAGTAACATATCCTATACTTGTTTCATTATTTTCACTCATAATGGAGGTATGCCAATAGTGCTACATTTATACATATTCTCATTTCCAAGCTTAATTTCTTATTCAATTTCATGAATTTAAGTTTATATCTCAAAATCCCTAAATTGTTCCATAAACCTTAGAATTTGGGAAAAAACATTAATTTTCTTTCCAAATCTCAAATTGATTTTAGATTCATCAAATTAACATCTAGGCAATCAATTCTCACCAATTATTTGGAATTAAATCACTTTGATACATAAAAACCCTAACTTGTCACACTTAGGGCAAATTTGGCGAAAACCTATACTTCCTCTTCAAATCTTCAAATTAATCATAAAAATATGAAATTAACATAACAAAGAATCTATAAAATCATTCACATATCAAAATCAAGCATTAAAACACTAAATCCCCTTTTTAACTAAGTTTATGCCATTAAGATTTTCAGGTCTTGAACTAAGTTTCCATAATTCATTTTGACACTTTCAAATCATTTTTCTCCTCCTAAAATAACCTTAAATGCTTTCAACTAGAGTTTAGAACACTTTCTTGACAATTTCTTTATATTGGCCGAAATTCCCTCTTAGTAGAATTTAGGTGATTTTCATGTTTTCTTCACGTATCTTCACTTTAATCCTTGAATTCTCAAATTAAATTTCCATATTTCATCTAAGAACATCCAAATCAAACATCTCTTATACATTTCCATATATGGCCAAATTATATGGGTGTAGGATTTGAGGAATTTATGTAACTAAAATATCAAAATCATACTGAAAACAAAGAAAGGAGAGGATGAATATGATATATTACCTTGGGTAACTTTGATTTGTTAAGGTTCTTGTTGATGTTGTTAGGGTGAAGTTTTGGCGTAGAGATTGGTAAAATGATGTACATAACATAAATTTGCATATTTATGATAAGTTGAATGATGAGGATTTAATCAAGCTTAATTCAATGATTAGGATTTGATCAAAATGGATGGCTAGGATTTCATCTAATTTTGTGATGTTCATCATATTGGTGTGAAAATACTAAAATTACACCTAGACTCTTATGTAGGAAGGATGGGAATTCAATTAGCTTAAGGATTTGACTTAGTTAAATTTGGTGGCAACTAAGTCAAATTTTGTGGCTACTCTTCTAACATCAAATTTTGTTTTGTCTTAGGCTAACTATTCTAACTTAAAAGCTTTGATGTTTAATCAATCAGGGGCCCATGGGACAACCACTCTTATTGGACTTGGGCTTTTGGTATTTAAAAGCCTATTAATAAGCCCATAAGCCCATTAACATACTTAGAAGTTTTCTTTTAATTTTCTTTCTTTCCTTTCACTTTGACATTCTAATTTTTATTCTCTAACTTCTTTATAGACCTCATTAGTTATCATGTGAACTCTATTTAATTAACTAGAGCATAATTAGTCATGATAATATCATAAAATAGATAATCAGTTCAAATGGAGTCACAAGGTTCCTAACCGATTCCCTTTCACTTCAATATTATGCTAACATTTAAAAATTTGTCCTATAGCATCATTAGTAATTAGAATGAGCTATAAAATTCTTGGGTATTTGTGAGGCTGACCGAGCACTAGCCCGGTCTGCTAGAGAAAACCAGGATGCTCATTCGGGTTTAGACTCTCAATGGAACCCTTAGGTTCGGATTGGTTGATTTTGGAAATGGTTTTGGGAGTTGCCGCCTTAATTTATTTTTAAATGGAAAAATTAAGGAAAAAGCCAATTGTGACTCAAATTCATTAATTTTAGTTAATTAATTTGCCCATGGATAAAATCACTAACCTCGAATCAGGTTGAGTTCGGGGACTATATTTTTAGTTTTAAATAATCTATATTTGGCTCTTACGTTTAATTTGTCTTTGAAAAATTGATTTCATAAATGACAAATATTTACGACAATAATATCATGATTAACGCATGAGTATGGTATGAATGCAATGAGAAAATAAAACATCCATAAATTAATTAAAAAAAAAGGGAAAGGGGATTGATTGAGATTTGGATTTGAGGTTTGGATATAGATTCCAAACTTGCCTGCGTACCCCGTTGAATGGGGATCAAAACCCACGTAGTTTGTTCCATGATTAAGTGAAGGGGTTTAGGAGTTGTTCAGATTGATTGATTTGATTTGAGTTTGAGAGGAAAAGGCTGATACCTTAGCTTTTGGTGGGCAGAGAGTTTTACCAGACTAAAGTTCTGTTTTATCGGGACTGGATGATTAGATTTGATTGGGAGATTAATTAATTAATGAAAATGATTAATTAATTAATTAATTTGATGAAATGGATGGATGAATTAATTAATTAAAAAGATTAATTAATTAATTTGGATGAAGGGTGGATTAAAAAAAAAAGAATTAATTTGATTTTGCAAAAAAGTGATTAATTAATTAATTAGTTGAGTAATTAATTTTAACTTTAAAAAAAAAGAGTTTTAGTTAATTAAAAAGATTAATTAACTTGGTTTGGGTAAGATAATTAATTAATTCAAAAGATTAATTAATTAATTAGAGAGTGGCTGGAGGGAGAAGAAGAGAGGAATTAGAGTATAGCTATCAACTCTAACTCAAGGAGTGTTTGAAATAAGGAATTGGAAGGGCTATTTATAGGAAAATGAGGTGAGGGTGATTTGGAAAGTGAAAATGTGAAAAGACAAAAAGATAGCTAAAAAAATACTAAAAAAGGGCATTTTGGGCATTTCAGCCTGGGCAGGCTGATGCCGCTCTGCGTCAAGGGTGGCAAGGCAACGCGAATCTACGCCTAAGAGACCCGGTTCTGTCCATTTTTCAGGCTTTTGGATCAGTTTTTGGGAGTTATAGAGCTCAAAAAAATTATCAGTCAATGTGTTTAGGCTCGAAATTAATTTTAAAACATTTGAGCAGTTAGTCTGAGAGAAATTCTGGTTGGTTTTGGAAAAATGCTGTCTAGTACAGAAGGTCCATTCAAGATAGGAAAGGCGTCAGATTGTGCCAAGAATACTTCGGTCAATTTTGAAAAGTTCAAAATTAATTATAGAGGTGCTGAAATAAGGGGTTCACAGTATTACTTTCAGCCCTCTTAAAAAAAATTTGTCCTCGAATTTTAAAAGAGCTTACCTGCTTAATGATGAAATAATTGTCGGTACTTATGAAGCATTTCATTTTCGCTTTCCCGTGTACATTCTTCTATATTGTGGTTACACCATTGAACTTTCACCATTGTTATCTCCTTCTTTCTAACTTTTTTCACTTCTCAATCTAATATGATGACTGGAATCTCTTCGTAGGAAAGGTCTTTATCTATCTCGATCAATTGCGGTTGTAGCACGTGTGAAGAATAAAGAATATGCTTCCTTATCAAAAATCTCAAAAGGTATGACGAATCATAGGGATAATTTTTGCCTTTTACCAAATATCATCACCCCTTTCATAGGGAGATTTTCAAAAAGACATGGTCACCTACCATGAAGTGGACATCCTTCCTTTGTGGATCAGCATAACTTTTATGGCGACTAAAAGCAGTTTTTAGTCTTTCTTAAATGATCTTCACCTTTTCAATAACTTCTCTAATTATGTTGAAGCTTCAAGGTACTTTTCGCCCACTTGTGAACCCTCAATTTTGCACCTTCCAATATGCATTTGAACCTTAGAAGCACTTAGGCTCAGTGAACAAACTTTCAGAAGTCAAAAACTCTCAAAATGAAAGAATCAAAATATTTTTTTTTGACATTTGAACCCTTTTAAATCATCTGAGACTAAGCAATGAATACAATGCAACTAGATGTAAAATGGACAAGAAATGAGCGAGAATAGGCAAAAATGGAAAAATGGGTGAATTAGTGTGGTTACCGCATAGCTTTGTGGCATTGCCGCAGATCCTTTTGTGGCACTACAGCAGAGGCTTGTACGACACTTCGAGCGTGTTTCTAAATCCCACATTGGAAATTTGTGTTTTCTATGCTTCAACCCTCCCTCTCTATATAGAGGACCTCTCCACACTTCAAAACAGGAACTTCTAAAGCTAAAAAAGCAATAACTTCAAGCAAACTGATTTACATTTGCTCCTTGCTTTGCAAAGTGAGTTGGGGGTTTCTCTTTGATTCTTAACTGATTAGTTTAAGGCTTTCCGCTGCCCCTTGTTTGAGGCAAGTCTCTTGCCCAAGGCTTATGTCCGCCTGAGTGTTTGCTTGTCCTCAAGCAAATTGAATAAAGATAACCATCAGAAATGAGCTTCCCCTCTCTAAGCAACTAATGGCACTTCAAGCATCCTGGCAACAACTTCTAATCCAAAAGGTTCAAAATCTTTAGCCACAATTCATACTTCAAACAGGTTAGCACAATGAGGAATTTTCATAATCAGAGCTACAAACCTCAAAATCTAAAAACCGCAGTTAAAAATGTGAGCACAATATTCCACTGATAAAAGGTTCAATACAAAGCCAATCTCAGAAAGATTTTTCCCCTAGGTGAATGACTGCTCCCTTCACTTATCATCTCTTCATATATATTTTATTTTATTTTATTATTTTTTATTTTTTATTTTTTTTAAATCACAGGAGCCCAACTTGTTTGATTAGTCATACTAGTCTTTTGACGTGAAAGTTCACATTTGTGATGCCAACTCCGGGTTACTCAACTAGGATCACCAATTCAAATGGCTACTAGCTCTATTCATACTCTCAATGAGAATAGCGGAATAGGTTTTCCTTTTCAAAGCTCCTATGCAATAGAATTTTTTTTTTTTTTTATATCGAGATGCAGTCACCCAAACCTAGAGTATTGATAATTGAACTAGCTTCGATTAAACTTACCACGAAATATTTTATGCTCACAAATGTAACTAAGGATTCAAGTTTTAGGATTTTTTTTTTTTACCCTATGTCAATCCACCTCCTCATCCAACTACCAAGTTCAACGTTCAAAAGGTGACTAATTCCTTTGAACCCCGAATCAACAAGTCGTTGCCAGTTAACAATCCGCACTTCATTACCACGAGAGAGAAAAAAAAACTTCATGACTAACCATTATTAGAATTCAATCTACTCAGACAACTCAAACCTGGCCTCTAAAACTAATCAATTTAACAGCCCTCCCCCACACTTAGATAATACATTGTCCCCAATGTATGTGTATTACTACCAAAAATGAAAAGAACAAGAAAGAGATAGAAAAACTGCCCTGACGATTCTGAATGGAAAAGATAGATACGTGTCCGTGTCAGTATCCAAGCCATGTCAGAATAGAGCTACAGACCTTTAAAAGTAAACACCATCAAAGAAAAAACATGTGACAATACCAGTTGTCCACAATCATTCCCAAAATAAACAACCAAACAAAGAAATATGAAGCATCCTAAATATCACGCATACAGTCATCCAAGATATAATGAATAACAGATAACGACTAAAAAGAAATAAAAATAAACACAACTCAAAAGAAAAGATAAATGGAGCTAGTCTTCCATGCCATCACCCCCATCCTGCTCCTCATCATCGGAAATGTGCACTGGTGATGGTGGGGAAAGTGGTTTGGCCGTACTAGGCCTGAAATTCTGTGTCTCCTAAAACTCCATCATGGAACGCTGCATCCATCACCGCTGCTGTGCCTCATGCTCAGAAAACTGCATCAACTCCCGCTGCATATTATGGAGATGATGCTGCTGAAGGTTAATTCGACTCAGAGAGCTCTCCAATCGGCACATCTATCGCTCCAGGTCAGTCATTTTCCATCCCTCCTCTTCTTCCTCACTTACATGGTGCCTCCAGTCTCGAAAACCCACAAACTACTACTGTGGATCAAATGTGGTGGTCGAAGGTCCTGTGGCAGTGGTAGAGGGACCTGTTGCAGTGTCGGGAATATCATCCTCAGGTGGTGGAATGTCTTATAGGTCTGCCTGGGGTGCCATAAATGCCTTCTTGGGATCTAGTATGATCAAAGTGTCCATGCCCAAGCGCCTAGGCAGCCCATCTAAAGTCATGGCAGGAATGCCTGCAAAAACTCCCAACCCCTCTGCCAGTTTGGTGATATACATCCCACCAAAAAGTGCCCCCTTCTTGTCTCTCTTGGACTGCTCATGAAGGAAATAAATGAGGCATACTACAAGGTTGCACCTTCGATTATGGTGCATGCATATGAGGTAGAACAGATCCTGCTTGGTGACATGCCCTGTATTGTCCCGGCGTACAGAGATGGTGCTAGTGAGTAAGTGGTGGACCACTCGCAGAGGAAAAGACTGGAAATTGGAGGCCTTAGATATGCCTACCCAATAGTCTCCTGCTGTAGGGGCAAGCTCATTCCAAATCTGATCTCGCTCAGTGGAACTATTAAAATCCACAATGGACCCAATGTAGTCTGTGGAGTTCAACTGCTCTTCAGTGTACAATCCCATACGCAAGGCAAACTCATTAATACTCAGATGCCACTCCCTTGTTCCTAACCGAAATTTGATCCTTGGCTTGTTAACTCTAGTGGATTTCTTGTCAAATTGGAGTGTGCAAAGGAACTCCAATGTAATCTCCCTGTAGGCCGGCTCATTAATAGCAAATAAATTCTTCCAACCCGGTTGGTCCACCATGCAATTGATCTCTGCAGCCAGTCCGGCGTTTTCCATTGCTTCCCAATCCAGAACTCGAGGAGGCTCAAAATCCTTGTTTGCTAACTATTCAAAATGGCCCCTCGCTTCCTTGTCAGTCAGCCGAATGCTAGGATGGTCTGCCATGAATCGGATATCGGGCACCACAGCAGGCTGTGAACTGCTCGCGCCCTTGCTCCTCTTGGTGGGCAGGACAGAAGATGGTTGCTTTTGGGGTGACATTCCTCTTAGATGAGTGTGGAAGTGAGAACAACAAGTAAACCACTGATCTAGGCTTGGGCCCCTTGCTTAGCCTTGATAAGTCGAGAGAAAAGAGAAGAAAATGCAGAGAAAAGCAAAGAAAATGAAAGAGAAAATGAAAGAATGAGAAACAAAAAACTGACCGCAGCTTTTATAAAAGGCATGTCACGCCCTTTCTTACGCCCGTAATCTTGGGTGTAAGCACGGTTTTACGCACGTAGCTCACACGCCTTTGAGGCCGTCCTTACCTGGCCTTACTTACGGCCTGATATATGCCCGTGTGTCTGGGCGTGTACCACTACTGTGTCTCGGCCAAAAATGGGTACTTAGCTGACGCCCTGACATACGCCCGTGCATCTGGGCGTGTAGGGCTACTGTGTCGTGGTCTGAAAAGACCGTTGGTATACGCCCCACCTCACGCCCGTAAGTTTAGGCGTGTGAGGCTACTGTGTCTCCCTTTCAATCGTCACTTCACTCACGCCCCATACATACGGTCGTGAGTCATAGAGTGAGTCATAGCGCGAGCCTTGAAAAAGCAGTAAATGACTTGCTTCTTTGATTTCCTGTACCAAACACATACCACCAGTGCATTATCCTCAATTATGAATCATGTGTGTGCTAAGCGAATGACTTCTCATAATGATATCTTGACAGCCTTATGCATTACATGTGGCTGTCTACCTACCAACACAGATTCCATGCATGAAAATTTAGTGTGTGCATCCACTCCACATGCGCATTTCTTTCTCTTTTTTTTTTTTTAAGAAACAATAACTAAAAGAACACAATTTAATCAAAATCAACAAAAAAAAAATAAATGGTGGGTTGCCTCCCACCCAGCACTTCTTTAACGTCGTCTTAGTTGGACGTTTAGGATGATTTCTCATCCCGAATCCTGGAGGTGGAGAACCTCTCTAGTCTGTTCCATCTTACCATCAAAATATAGTTTGAGCCTGTGCCCGTTGACCTTAAAGTCTCCCTTCTCAAGGTGAGCCAATTCAACAGTTCCGTAGGGAAATACCTCTTTCACAATAAAAGGACCAGACCATCGAGATTTCAACTTACCTGGAAAAAGTCAAAGTTTAGAATTGTAGAGAAGCACTTGATCTTCTACTTGAAATTCCTTCCTTTGCTTGATCCAGGCATCATGCCATCTTTTAGTTCTTTCCTTATACATCCTGGCATTGTCATATGCCTGCAGTCTCCATTCATCCAGCTCATTCACCTGCAATTGCCTTTTCTCACCTGCACTAGCTAGATCAAGATTAATCTGTTTAATAGCCCAAAATGCATTATGTTCAATTTCTACAGGCAAATTGCAAGCCTTTCCATACACTAGCCTATATGGTGTAGTTCCCAGGGGAGTTTTGAAAGCTGTCCTAAAAGCCCATAGAGCATCATTTAACTTCTCAGACCACTCCTTCCTACATCGCTCTACAGTATTCTCAAGTATTCTTTTAATCTCCCTATTTGTATTCTCGACTTGGCCACTAGTCTGGGGATGATATGGGGTAGCCAACTTATGTGTAACACCCAGCCTTTTGAATACTTTCTCAAGCTGAGCGTTACAGAAATGGGTTCCCCTATCACTTATAATGGCCTTTGGTATACCAAATCGAGAAAACAATTTTTTTAGAAACTTTACTACCATCATAGCATCATTTCTGGCCAAGGCCTGAGCCTCAGGCCATTTTGACACATAATCAATAGCCACCAAAATATATGTGTTGCCAAAAGAATTTGGAAACGGTCCCATGAAATCAATGCCCCAGACATCAAATATCTCACAAACTAAAATACCATTTTGAGGCATCTCATCCCGCGATGAAATATTTCCAGTTCTTTGGCAACGATCACAATGTTGCACAAACTCATAACAATCTTTAAACAAAGTGGGCCAATAAAATCCTAATTCTAAAACTTTTTGAGCAGTTCTACTAGGCCCCATATGACCACCAGCTGGTCCAACGTGGCAATGGTTGATAACATTCACAGTTTCAGGCCAAGCCACGCAACGCCGGATCATCCGATCAGCACACAATTTAAATAGATAGGGATCCTCCCAGAAGTAGTGTTTCAAATCGGAAAAGAATTTATTCTTTTGTTGATAAGTTAACTCTTTTGGGAGTTCCCTCACAGCCAGATAATTCGCAAAATCCGCAAACCAAGGCAATTTAGAGTTAGAAGCACTTACCATACCTACTAGTTCGCACAGTTGTTCATCCGAGAAGTGGTCATCAATGTCTCCTTCTTCGAGTGCTTCCATGTTTGGATTCTCCAGCCTTGAGAGGTGGTCAGCTGCAAGATTCTCAGCTCCCCTCTTATCTTGTATCTCTAAATCAAACTCTTGTAGCAGTAACACCCACCGGATTAATCTTGGCTTTGCATCATTTTTGGCAAAGAGATACCGCAAAGCCGAATGGTCTGTATAAACTATCACCTTTGACAAGATCAAATAGGAGCGAAACTTGTCAAAGGTGAACACAACAACCAACAGTTCTTTCTTAGTGGTGGTGTAGTTAGTTTGGGCCCCATTCAGTGTCTTGCTTGTATAGTAAATGGGCTGAAAATGCTTCTCCATTCTCTGGCCCAAAACTGCCCCAACTGCTACATCACTTGCATCACACATCAGCTCAAAAGGTAGGTTCCAATCAGGAGCTACCATTATGGGTGCATCAACCAGTTTAGCCTTCAAGGTGTTGAAAGCTTGTAAACATTCGCCATCAAAGTTGAATTCCACATCTTTCTCAAGTAACTTGGTCAGGGGCCGAGCAATCTTGGAAAAATCCTTGATAAATCTCCTGTAGAAGCCCACATGCCCCAAGAAACTTCTAATAGCTTTGACAGATGTAGGAGGGGGTAACTTTTCAATGGTTTCTATTTTGGCTCGGTCTACCTCAATACCTTTACTTGAAATTTTTTGTCCCAAGACTATTCCTTCTTGGACCATGAAGTGACACTTCTCCCAATTCAGCACCAAGTTAGTCTCTTCGCATCTCACCAATTCTCTTTCCAAGTTTGCCAAGCATTTCCCAAAAGAATCACCATGGACTGAAAAATCATCCATGAAAACTTCCATGATATCCTCCACTAGCTCATCAAATATCGCCATCATACACCTCTGGAAGGTTGCAGGTGCATTACACAGTCCGAATGGCATTCTTCTGTAGGCAAAAGTTCCATATGGGCAGGTGAAGGTCGTTTTCTCTTGGTCTTCAGGTGCTATAGGTATCTGAAAGTAACCTGACAGACCATCCAGGAAGCAGTAATACGCATGCCCAGCTAACCTTTCCAACATCTGGTCAATGAAGGGCAAGGGAAAATGATCCTTCCTTGTTGCATCATTCAACTTTTTGTAGTCAATGCAAACCCTCCAGCCTGTGACTATTCTCATTGGAATTAGCTCATTCTTCTCATTAGGAACCACAGTCATTCCTCCTTTCTTTAGTACCACTTGAACAGGGCTCACCCATGAACTGTCTGAGATAGGGTAGATGATCCCAGCATCAAGTAACTTGATGACTTCAGCTTTCACAACCTCCTTCATTTTGGGATTCAATCTTCTTTGAGGCTGGACAACTGGCTTGAAGTCATCCTCCATTAGAATCTTGTGGGTACAAAAAGATGGACTGATGCCCTTGATATCTGTAACTTTCCATGCTAGAGCTCTCTTGTGTTTTCCCAAGACCTCCAATAACCTTGCTTTCTGTTCTTCAGAGAGGCTAGCATTTACAATCACAGGCAGCTTGACATTCTACGCCAGAAAAGCATACTCCAAATGAGAAGGGAGTTGCTTGAGCTCCAAAGTTGGCGGATCAACAACAGATGGCTTCATCTTCTTTTCCTCAGGCATCTTAAAGGATTCAAATGCCTCCTTTTTCCAAGTCTTGCCTGACTCCATGTATGCCAACTGCTCCCTTGCTTCCTAGGTCTCTACCTGATCCTGCACCAAACACAACTCAAGGGGATCCTTGGAAACAATATTAGTAACAAAATTAACAATTTCATGCTTAACAATATCATTGCATGAATCCTCCTCATCAAGTGCAAGTGGGTGCTTCATGGCATTAGCGATATGAAAAACTACTTGTTCATTCCCTACTCTTAAAGTTAAAGTACCATCATAGACATCAATGAGGGCACGGGCTGTATTCAAAAACGGCCTACCAAGGATAAGCGAAACATCCACATCCTCATCCATGTCAATAATCACAAAATCATTTGGGAAGATGAACTCTCCAACCTTTACCAACACATCCTCAATGATACCACAAGGGTATACTACTGACTTATCAGCTAATTGGATGGTCATGTGTGTTGGTTTAGGTTCTCCAATATTCAATTCCTTAAAAACCTTATAGGGCATCACACTTATGCTAGCCCCTAAATCAGCTAAAGCACTTTTAATTTCAAGGTTGCCTATAAAACATGGAATATTGAAACTACCAAGATCTTTCAATTTTTTGGGCAACCTCCTTTGCAGAACTGCTGAGCTCTTTTTTGACAAATGCACCAGTGACACTTCCTCAAGCTTCCTTTTGTTAGAAAGGAGCTCTTTCAAAAATTTAGCATGTTTGGGCATTTATGATAAAGCTTCAGCAAAAGGTATATTAATATGAAGTTGCTTAAAGAGTTCAACAAACTTACCGAATTGAGCATCAAGCTTGTCTTTCTGCAATCGTGCCGGATATGGTACTCGAGGTCGATACTCCTTCAGTGGTGGGGTAGATGCTGGTATAGCTTTCTCCTTTTCTGCTCCATTTCCTACTGCAACTTCCTTTTCAGCTCCCTGTTCCTTGGCACCTGGTGCCTCAACCTCTTCTCTAACCGCTTCCTGTTCCTCAACAGCACTCCCTTGTAATTGCTTCCCACTCCTCAAGGTAATTGCCTTCAGCTTCTCTTTTGGATTTGCCTCAGTGTTGCTAGGCAAACTCCCTTGTTGCCTTTCATTGAGCAGCTTAGCAAATTGCCCCATCTGATTCTCCAAATTGTGAATGGAAGCTTGCTGATTTCGGAGTACTGTTTTAATATCTTTCTGCCTCTGCTCATTATCTTTATGTCTTTGCTCATTAGACTCCATGAATTTCAACATTGTTTCTTCTAAAGAGTTCCTCCTAGGAGGTGATGGAGCTTGTGACTGTAGAGGTTGCTGAAACCCAGGTGGAGGTCTTGAATTGTTCTGATTACTCCATGAGAAGTTTGGATGATTCCTCCACCCTGGATTATAAGTGTTACTATATGGGTTGTTCTACTGCTGGCTTCTATTCATACCACCCACATAGTCCACTTGCTCTGGCTTGGCAAAGACACCTCCAGTATCACATTCCTAACTCTGGTGCCTTCCCCCACACAGATCACAAAACATCACTTGCTGTGGCCTGAATGCCCGAGCTGCTATAGAATCAATCTTCCTGTTCATAGCTTTAAGCTGGGCTGTCAAGGCAACTACTGGATCAACTGCATGGGAACCAGCTGCTTTAACTCTGCCTTGCTCTCTTGGTAACTGCCATTGATAGTTTGTCAAGGCCATTTCTTCTATCAGATCTCTTGCTTGCTCTGAAGTTTTGCTATTAATGGACCCTTCAGCTGCTGCGTTAATGGCTTGTTTACTTGAATAGTTCAAGCCATTGTAAAAGGTTTGGATCTGCAGCCATAATGGGAACCCATGGTGTGGACACCGCCTCAGCAAGTCTTTGTATCTTTCCCATCCCTCATACAAAGTCTCTCCATCCTGCTGCACAAAAGATGAGATGTCGTTTCTAAATTTGGCAGTCTTGGATGGTGGAAAGTACTTCTCCAGAAACTTCTCAGCTAACTGAGCCCAGGTAGTGAAAGTGCCAGCAGAGAAAGACTTAAGCCACTTCTTTGGTCGGTCCTTCAGTGAGAATGGAAACAACCTCAACCTAATCGCATCATCTGTTGCACCATTGATCTTAAACGTGTCACAGATCTCCAGAAAGTTCTCCAGATGTGCGTTAGGGTCTTCATCCGGAAGGCCATCAAACTGGCAAGTCTGCTGCAACATCTGTATGACATTTGTCTTGATTTCAAAATTATTTGCAGCGACTGCCGGCCTTGCAATGCTCGACTCAGGCCCATTGAAGTTTGGCCTGGCAAAGTCTTGTATAGTTCTTGGTGGTGGATCAGCCATCACTTCCAACTCTTCCTCAGGATCTGATTTCAAGTCTTCTAAATTAGCCACTTTGTCCACCAAAGCTAGTTCCCTTTCTTCCTTTCGCTTCCGTCTCAGTGTCTTTTCTATCTCAGGATCAAATTCTACCAGATGAGAAGAACTAGCTCTGGTCATGCAACAAAAGGAGTACCTGAAATCACAGCCAATACCAAGAACAAAATGTAATGACAAATAAAAATAAAGCTAAATCAATAATCTCTATTGTGTTGCTAATATTGTAAACCGTGTCCTCGGCAACGGCGCCAAAAACTTGACCGCGATTTTATGCAATACAACCGTAAGTGCACGGGTCGCTCAAGTAATAAAGTAGTGAGTGAAAGTATCGTTCCACAGGGGACAAGGACAATTACTAGCTCAAACTTCAATTATTGTTTAGCAGATTAATGGTTTGGTTTATTGCTGAAATTAAAATGACTAAGTGGATTAAAAGATTAAACTAAGGAACGGCTAACAAATTACAAATAAAATTAATGATGAAGACCTACCCAGATATTGAATCCCCCTAGCAATCAATTGTATTTCAAGACAGGTGAACAATTAAATCAATTTATCAAGTTAATTTGGTATTCCACATATTTAGATTAAAACTTCTCTCGAATGACTTAACCTCTAATCACTAGTTAGAATGCAAGGAATCTCTTCTCAAGCATAATCAAATAGCTCATGCATTAAGACCAAGGAATTAAACCAAAGGATTTTGTAAGTCTATCTTTAGAACCCCAAGCAATCCTCAACCCCTATGACTATTCTATTCAAATCAAGCTTTCTCAAGACATGAATCTGAAAAATGACAACCAACTAATAAGCATGCGATTATCACTTGGAATTAAACAATCAAGATTCATAAAGGTAAATCAACTTAATCAAATGATTTAATTGAAATCAAAACCAATCAATCCATACAAACATGCTAGGGTTCATCTATATCTAGGTAGAAGATAAGTTTAGCTCATGTTCAAAGAAAGAATACAAAAAGAAAAGAAAAACAGAAAATAAATCAAACAACTCATGACGAATGATTTGATATTCTCCACTTTAATCTTTGATTCTTGGTTCAAAACTTGTGGATCTATGTTCTTCACCTTCAATCCCAGTTGCAAACTCTGGGTTTTACTCAGAGAAGTCGGCCCTCTGTCTCCAAAGTTCAATCCCCCCTTTTTAGCTGAAACAGAGCTTTTATACTGCTGAAATTTTTCCATGTTACGTCCCCACTCACGCCCGTAATCTTGGGCATGAGATCGATCATTAACGTACGAAGCTTGCATTTCTCTGCCTAACTTTGAAACAGAAGCCTCTCGTGTCTTACGCCCGTGGTCACGCCCGTAATATTGGGCGTGACACCTCACTGCCAATCTCCCAAATTCTCTCTTGACTCACGCCCAATGTTACGGCCATAATTACGGGCGTGAGCTGGGTGGCTTAGCTCTTTTTCCATGAAAAACCTCCATTTTTGCACTACTTCCTTGTACGCTCCTTCCATTTCTTCTTGGCCAGTCCCACTATAGAAAAAGATTTGAAAAATAATCTTCAACGCACAAATCAAACTTAATTTCAACCTTAAATCATGATAATGTAGGGGTTAGGATATAGACATATGTTCAATTATCACCACCACTGAAGGCTAGCCATAGCTCACCGTCTAAGGCTAGCCGTCGCCCTCCATCCAATGCTAGCTGCTGCCCACCATCCAAGGCTAGCTGCCACCGCCTACCATCCAATGCCAGCCACCCCTTGCCATCTGAGGCCAGCCGCCACCTACTATCCAAGGCTAGTTGCCGCCTGCCATCCAACACCAATTGTCGCTCACCATCCAAGGCCAGTCGCCACCCGCCGTCTGAGGTAAGCTTCCTTTTCCTTTAATTATCTTTTGTCTAAATTTCCTTGCCTCTTTTAGTTAGTTAATTAAATTGACTCATCTAGGTTACTAGCTAATCAACTCGGTAATCAACTAAATTAATTAATTAACTCAACCCTCTTTTAATCAATCAATCAAAACATGATAAAATGGCTAGGCTAAACTAACACCTTCGCAAGAAGGAAGAACTGTGTGGGTTCTGATTCTCATTCAAAGGGATACATAGGCATACTTAGTTTAGGCATCAAATCTAATTAAAATTAACCAACTTTCCCCCTATCACCTTCTTCACTTACTATTATTTTGTTTTCTTTTACTTTGTTATTAGGCTTAGCTTGGGGAATGTGTGACTTCCCTAAAACCCATAAAGGGCTAGAGAATGTATCCCTTATATTTGGATTTCATTGTAATATTATGGATTTCATTATAATATTAACTCTCTTTTATTTCGAATTCTAATTGTGTATAAACTTTGTGGATTGAATGATCATGCATACTATAAATTGTTCATGCATTTTAATTTATCATGAAATATATTTTAAGTTGTTTTTATATTGCTTGGCCAAACTTATTTTGTTAAAATAGACCGAAAACCTAGTCCCCGAATTCTCTTTAGTTTTGAGACTAGTAATCTTTTTCCTTTGGGTAATAATTGGAGTCAAATGTGTTTTTTCCTTATATTTTTCCAAATAAAAATAAATTAAGGTGGCGACTCCATGAAATAATTTTTAAAAATATCAAAGATAAGTTTGAAGGCTTCCTTTTGAGTTCTTTCCCAAATAAGCATTTCGATTCCCTTTAGCAAATCGAACCGGTGCTCAGGCAAGGCTTCACACCACTTCAATCCAACAAATTGAGGATTGGCATTTTCTGTCATATAGCACTTCATACAATGCCATTCATATAGGGGAATGGTAGCTATTATCATATGCAAATTCAGTAAGTGGAAGATGTTTATTGTCACTTCCTCCAAAATCCATAATGCACATATGGAGCATATCCTCTAATGTTTGTATTGTGCTTTTCGATTGTCCATGCATTTGTGGGTAAAAGGCTATGCTAAAATCAAGTTGTGAACCTTGATGTGAATTGAGTCCCTTTATCCAAAATAATAGAAAGTGGAACTCCATGTAATCTTACAATTTCATTGACATAAATCTAAGCATACGCTATTGAATAAGTAGTCTTTACCTCAATGAAGTGTGCTGATTTCATCAATCATTCCATTATGACCCATATTGAATCATACCCTTTCACAGTCTTAGGAAGACCTACCACGAAGTCCATGGTGATACGTTCCCACTTCCATTCTAGTAGTTTGATCTCCTGAAGCAATCTAGAGGGTCTTTGTGCTTAAATTTAACTTGTTGACAAGTGAGGCACAAAGCTACAAATTTCACCACATCTTTTTTCATTTTAGGCCACTAATAAGTACTCTTTACATCATGATACATTTTAGTATTGCCTGGATGTACGCTATATGAAATTCAATGTGCTTCCTTCAGAATTCTCTCTTAACCTCTCTATATTAGGCACGTATAACTGATCTCCACATTTTAGAATATTATCATCTATTTTAAACTTTGGTGCTAGTCCTTTTTCACATCCTTGAAAATCTTCATTAACTAGGGATCTTGATTTTGTGATGTCTTTTATCTCATCGATGAGTTTGGAAATAAGCCAATAGTACTTCCAATTCGTCCACTTCTAGTTGTAAGCCTTCATTAAACATCTTTCTTAACTCATTTGCTATTACCCTCCTTTACATAGTAATATGCAAGAGACTACCCATTTATTTTCTACTCAAAGCATCTGCTACTCTACCTATTTACTTTCTGCTCAAAGCATTTGCTACAAATTGGCTTTACTAGGATGGTAAAATATTTGACAATCATAATCCTTTAACAATTCCACCCATATTCTTTATCTTAAATTTAAGTCTCTTTGCTTTAAGATATATTGAAGACTTCTATAATCTGTGCAAATCTCACATTTCTCCCTATACAAATAGTATCTCTATATCTTTAGAGCAAAGATAACCGCCACCATTTCTAAATCATGAGTGGGGTAGTTTACTTCATAGTGCTTTAGTTGCTTAGATATGTAAGCAATAAATTTTTGATTTTACTTTAGCACACATCCTAAACCAATTCTAGAGGCATCATAGCATATGGAAAAACCTTCATTCCCATCAAGTAACGCCAATATAAGAGCTATGATCAAGCAATTTTTAAGTTTCTGGAAACTCTCCTCATAGATCTCATTCCACTTAAACTTGATTTACTTTCTTGTAAGCCTCATCAGTGGCACTGTTATTCTCAAAAAATCCTTTATAAATTAGTGGTAGTAACCCACCATACCCAAGAAACTCCTCACTTTAGTAATAGTTGTAGGTTGGGGCTAATTTGCTACTGCTTCTACTTTCTTGGGATATACCTTAATTCCTTCTTTGCTCGCTATATGGCTAAGAAAACAGACTTGCTCCATCTAGAAGTCACATTTAGACAATTTAATGTAAAGCTTAAGTTCCCTTAAAATTTGCAACACTATTCTCAAGTGTTCCTTATGTTCTTCCTTAATCCTTAAATAGACAAGAATATCATCAATAAACACAATCACAAATTTATCCATAAATTACTTAAACACTCAATTCATTAAGTCCATAAAAGCTGCTGGTGTATTGGTTAAACCCAATGGTAATATTATAAATTCATAATGCTCATACCTCATCTTAAATGATAGTCTTACATATGTCATCCCGTCAAATTTTGAGTTGATGATAACTCGATTGCAAGTCTATCTTAGAAAAATAGCTAGCTCCTTGTAATAGATCAAATAAATCATCAAACCTTGGTAGAGGACACTTATTCTTTATAGTCATTTATTCAATTTCCTATAATCAATATACAACCTTAAGGACCCATCTTTGTTCTTGAAGAATACAACTGAAGCACCCCATGGGGAAGTACTTGGCCTAATAAAACCTTTATCAAGCAAGTTTTGTAATTGAACTTTCAATTCTTTTAATTCAGAGGGTGCCATATGGTAAGGCGGTATTGACATTGGTTGAGTCCCAGGTAGGAGCTCAATTGTAAACTCAATCTCCATATTCAGTGGCATTCCTGGTAGATCTTTAGGGAAAACATCAAGAAATTCATCTATTATGGTATCCTCCTAGTAATTTTATCTACTTTTTTAGTATCTACCTTATGCACCAAATATGCTTGACAACCCTTGTTTAACAACTTTTTTGCTCCAATAGTCGAAATAAAATTCATGGTAAAGTTACTTCTATCACCTTGAAAAGTGAATTCCAACCATTCTCCTTTTTGAAATTAATTCTTTTTCCTTTACAGTCTATATGAGCATTATGCATAGATAACCAATCCATTCCTAATATGACATCAAATTCTAAGACCTCTAGTTTAATCAAATTTACAAGAAATCTTCTATTTTCAATTTTTACCATACAATTTCTTTACACTTATTCTACCTTTATAGTTTCTCCTAAGGGTATGGTTATAATCAAAGGTTTATTCATTACCTCCTTATCCTTATTTAATTTCTTAGCAAAATATAGGGAAATAAATGAATGTATTGCACTAGAGTCAAATAGACATCGAGCACTAACAGACTTGATGAGAATAGTACCTGTAACAACATTGTGTTGCTTCTTATTGATTGAGATCATTAACCTTTCCTCTGCCTTTACCTTTCATAGCTTGCATATTGCCTGAGGATTGTTCTGTACCTCGGCCTCATCCTCCCGGTCTATGATTTTCAATTTGATTCATTTTCATAATGGATTATGAAGCCTTTGCAGTTGTCATCTAATTTATGGTCATCGAACAATCTTTAATAAAATGTCCCATTTGTCCACATCGTAGGAGGCTTCTCGATGTTGTCATCCATACATGGTGCAAGTAGGTATATATTGACATTGTTATTTGGTTTGATATATATTAATGTTGCTTGGGGCTAAGGATGCCGAAACACTTCCAGCCTAAACTTGACTTTGTCCTCCTGTTCTTGGCTAGTATGGGGTGGATATAGTGGAAGCCTGTTCAGGACCCTTACTTTAGGTAAAGCCTCCTCATTGTTGACTACTTTGCCCTTTACTTTTTTCTTTGTGTTTTTTCTCCCTTTATGATTGTTTAGCTCTCTCAGCCTTGTGTTGTGCCTCTATAAGCTTAGCTTTATCAATTAACTTAGCCATGGTGGGAAAATCAGTGGCTACTAATACGTTATAAAGCGAAGAGATCAATCCTCATTAGAATCGATTGATCCTACTTACTTCTGTAGGTACTACATAACAGACATATTTGCTTAATAGTTTGAATTCTCAAGCATACTTAGATATAAATATTCCTAGCTTTTTTTTAATTACTTGAATTGAAGAGCATGATTTTTTCTTTCTCCTTCGGTTAAGAACTCATCCATTAGTCTTTGCTTAAATTTAGCCCATGTAAGAGGGTCATCTCTATATATTTGGTCCTGAATCTTCCTCTAAAACCATTCATATATGTCCTATTTGAGTTGTAGCCCCATTAATTCAATTAACTTTTCATCAGAGCATGACAATCTTTGCGTTATCTTGTCCAATTCATCTAAAAACTCTTAGGGATTCTCCTCTTCTTCTCTTTTAAACTCATGGGTTTTCATCTTCTTGAATTTGTTCACCATAACTCCTTCCTCTAGTAACATTCTTCTTCATACATGACGTGGTGCCCTCAGTGGAAGAGCAGGAATATTCTCAACCCTACGAATAGGCGGAGTCATAAGTGGAAATAGTAGTAAAGGCATCTTCTATTTTTTTCTCAATTCCTTAAGTTCTTGCCTTAGTTCTTGATTCTCTTACATCAACACATCTATGTCTCTAGGCAATCCTTGTTCTCTAGTATTTACTGTGCATTGTCTCGATCAGGATGACTCTATATCACTATCCTCGTACGGTTGCAACATTAGATGCTACGTCTGAAGAGATGCTCTCAGCTTCTTAAGATCTTTGCCTCCTTTATTGTTTTATTCTATAAGGTAGCATCTAAGCCATAAATTCAATAATACCTTTCGTTTAGCTCATTTCATATATATCTTAATATATAAAATATATATGAGTCATTTGCAGTCACACTGACTACTATTGAACATCATCTTTTGTTTTATGATATTAACCACACATAACATTTAATAATTTCATATACATATATCACTCAACAATTTCACATATCATTTAACAATTCATTTACACATATCACTAATCAATTCATTATCACATACGTACCATTCATGTAGCATAAAATCATACATATCAATTATTGATTCAAATTGTGTCAAATCTTAGTCAACCTCTCTTTGTATTCTTTACAGATCAATTTTTAGTTATGTCTATTAAGTGTTTATTTTATAGATAACATCCATCAAGAAAGTTATAAATTCAAATATTCAAGAATCCCTTAAGTCATGAAATAAGTCTTTGGAATCGTGGGCGTTACACAATCTCTGCGACTGTGACTCCTAATCGCCATAGTGACCTAAATGGTAGCAATCGAGACTAGTTTAAGGGACAGTACATTGGATTGGACCTCAAGACATAGTGTGTTTCATGACCCCAATCACGATCACAACCCAGGGTGCGAAAATATAGTCATGATCGCGATGGACAAATCTCGGCTGCCATAAACCTAAGATAGATTGTAGCTTGAACAATTAATGAACATCTCTTTTCTTAGTACACAAAAGTGAATATAACTCATTCTAAACTTTCATACAACAATTATATATTGCATATATACCAAAGGATTATATATGCCATCAGTTATCTTTCATATTATACTATCCACTATATGTATATATGTACCATCTATTTTACCAAAAACCTAATCAAAATCCACCCATTCATATCCCTGTCTTCCCTAATTTCTTCAACCCTTCTCACTGTTATTAACTTCACTTTCTCTTAGGCCCACATGTTTATGAACCATGAAGAATAAAGAAAGAGATAGCATATGCCTCCTAATAGGGCATCTTTCCTCCAAATGATCGAGCCTACCACAAGCTACACGTAAATGTCTCGAAGAGGTGGGATTGGTTTTACCCATGGGTTTTAGTGCATATGGCTTTCTTGAGCCAATTCCTATTTCATATCTCTAATCATTCTTCTCAAACTCCACACTTCTTCTCTTAATACGCAAAGCTCCCTCATTGCCTCTCCATACTATGCTTTCATTCTCACTACCCAAACTGGGTTGAGATCCTCCTTTAGATCAGTCTCTTCTGGTTTAGGTGGAGCAGCCGAAATGGCATTTGATACTTCCTTTTCTCTAATAGGGTTATGAATTTATGGCATATACATTCCATAATCATATAATATAAGACAACAATAAAATAATGTACATATAAGTCACAAAGATGATGTAATAACTTAACATATAACGTTAATGCAGATCTACCTTAACAATTTAATTCAACAACGACAAGGAATCCTATGCTCTATAGTTTAACCTAAAATTCATACAGTTAATAAGTCTAAATAAGATATAAACCTTTAATTCTGATACCAACTATGTCATGATCCAATTTCTAGGTTGTGATGGTCCTAGAGCTTTGGGAAACATAAGGTCACGTAAATTTGTAGAACCCTATTGAACTTATCATTATTTAACATTTACCATATTATAACTTATCCTAAAATTAGAAACTAATTACTCTTTATCATTTTCCACTATTACTTTATCTAATTACTTATAGCCAATAAACATTAATGCCATTTCATA
This sequence comes from Reutealis trisperma, assembly GCA_947687605.1. Lineage (NCBI taxonomy): Eukaryota > Viridiplantae > Streptophyta > Magnoliopsida > Malpighiales > Euphorbiaceae > Reutealis > Reutealis trisperma. The sequence goes on from CANTUT010001347.1 coordinate 43,147, forward strand.
TCCATTGCTTAAAATTTCTTATTTCATATATTTATAAATACCATCCATATATCTCTTACTTGCTACAATATTCATCCATTGTTACAATATAGATTTCAATAATTATCAATTCGATACATTTTAATACTAGACCTTCAAACACCATGGAGCTCTATAACAATTATCTTTAGAGTAACAAAAGCAAACTCAAAATAGGAGAATTAGCATAGGAACTTCCAAGCGGAGGAGCACAGCTAATATGTGACCCTAACCTAAAAAATTTAAACAACTACGAAATGAGACAAACTCAGTGAATACATAATAATACAACATAATATAAGGGCAATTTAAGAGGTTATCACTAGGATAGATTCAACATGGCAATAGATTGATGTTAATCAAAATTGGTCTTGTTAAATTAAGGATACATTTGAGCAAAAATGATAATATCTTACAAGTGAAAAGCTTTCCACATATAAATATTAATTAATGGATACTAAGTGCACAAGCTTTGATGTATTTCCTCACACTAGAGAGGATTTCTTTTTAACAATAGATATTAACAAAAAGACACATACAAGGTCCATATTAGGAATTCAATGGAAAATAGAATGGTATATCAATGCTTCTCATCATTGATCACAATATAGGACTAATGTAGGAGGCTCACAATGGCAAATGTAATACAAAAAGAATATGGGATTTCAATAGTTCGGTAATCAATAGGTGATAAGCACTTAATCGACTACATTTTACCCCTTGTTTTTAATAATATTTTATCCTTAAATTGAGTTTGATTTGTTTGTTTAGTGCTTTTCTAGAGTTCTTTTAGTTAATCTAGTGTCAAATAATACCATAATCCGAATGTGACCCATAATGGTAAAGATCCAAGCCAAAATGCTTACTATTGGAAGAACATGGGCTGCCACAGGTTGAGCCACAGCTGGGATTCCAACCGTGTGATAAGAGCAAATTGGAAATTCATCCAGTAGCCTCCTACAGGTGGAGGCACGACTGAGGTTTCACCTGTGGGAAGATATGTTCTTTGGCCTTGTTGTTGGCACGACTGGAACCCTAGCTGTGGGTCCAGCTGTGTAAGCTTAAATTTTAGTAGTATAAAACATATCAGACAGCATTTTAGAGAGGAGAGCTGCCATAGAGAAAAAATAGAGATTTAAGAGGGTTGACTAAGCCTTAAAGTCATGGGAAAGGCTTGAAGGCTAGAGATATTAAGGATTTAATCAAATCAAAGACCAAGATCCAAGTGGATGTAGAAGATTTAAGAGAAGATTTCGAAGAACATCACCTAGATTTGTTTGAGATTTCTTCCTCCTTTATTTTTTTGCATCTTTGTTCTTCAATTTTAATATGAATTAATTATATTTGTAATGAACCCTAGTTTTGATTGTATAGATTGAAGGATTTAAACTTTAATCAATTTATCTTTGGTTGTTTTATTTTCATGATAAATCTTATTATTCTAATTAGCAATTACTAGCTTGTTGATTGGATATTATTTCTATATTGGACGAGTAGAGATACCATGATATAGATAGATCACTCATGGGAATAGAGAGTTGATTGGGGTGCTAGAGATAGACCTATAAGACTTATTTGGATGTTAATCTCTTAAACTTAATGCTGCTCCTATTTGATTATAGTTTGAGTAGAGATTCCCCTATAATACCTAAGAAGTTAGGGATTTAATCACCTAAGAAAGGTTTTTATATAATTTAGTGAGATTCCAATTCAATCCATTGTTTGATGTACATGAGAAACTAGGGGGATTTATATCTAGATTAGCTTTGCCTAGATTATTTCCATCAATATCATTTACTTGCTTTCTTAGGTTAACTTAGTTAATTTAGCTTATTTTAATTAATCTTCATCTTGATTATTCACTGGACAATAGTTGAAGTTTGTGCTAGTACTTATATACTATCCTCATGGAGATGATACTCATACTCACTACTTTATTATTTGATAACAACCTGTGTACTTACAGTTTGTTAGTGTGCGTTTCGGCGCATTAAGTTTTTGGCACCGTTGCTAGGGATAGTTTTATAATATTAGCAATATTAATAGAGATTATTGATCTAGTTTTTTTTATATATTTTCATATTTTTTTTTTCTTTCCTTGTTTTATTTGTTTTATTTTTACTATTTCATTTATTTTTTCTATTTTATGTTTTTTTTTTGTTTTAAGTTTGTGTTTCCAAAAAAAAAAAAGAGAAAAAGAAAAAATTTCTCCATGGCTGATCAAAACTATCAGGATTGGAACTTTTACCCAAATATAGAATGGGGATACCAGGAAAATCAGTATCAAGATCATGGGTACATCTATCACACTGATTTCCTAGAGGAATATGGATGGGAAGAACTAACAGAGAAGTCATCCCTTGAGCTTGCATTAGAAAAATTCACGACGTCTATGGAGAATTAGGTTAGGGAATTGGACAAAAGAAAGAAGGCATTAGCAGTTGGCTTCCTAACTTAATTTGAAATGGACACTACATTGGAGGATGACGAGCATGCACAAGAGGGGCAAAGGTTGGAAGAGATGTTTGTGACTTTAGTGGGAGTTGCAAAGAAAAGATTTCAGAGCATTGAGATAGCTTTGGAATACCAACATATTTCTCTTCACAGCTTGGAAAATTTCGCTGGGTAGATTTTGGAATTGCTAAGTGAGAGATTTGAAGACAATCTACCTAATGAAATCAAAGCCCTTTCGGAAGAGCAACAAAAGACCACTGCCATCAATTGGTTTTGGGATGATGAAAATGAAGAAGATGAGAATGGTGAGGCAAATTTAGGAATGCTACACAAAGAAGTTGATGAGGATTGCTTAGGTGAGCAACCCTAATTCCAGCAATGGGGCATGAATGGAGTGGAATCCATTGTTGAAAAACTCTTTTATAATGATAGTGAGTTATGGGAAAGCATGGAGGGGGAAGCTATGCATGCTGAAAATCACACCTCCCCTATTTTTCTAGCCCTCCCACCGTTTGAAGAGAATAGAAATAAACCACTCACAACCCCAATAACCACCCTTCCTATATCCCAAATTCCATCAAATGAAGACCTAGCCAACTAATCTTAGACCCTTGCCAACTTTCTCTAAGTACATATTTGTTAGAGAATCAAGTATATGGCCAGTACTTATAGTCTCTAGATTTTCTTTGGAGAGGGAAATCTATTTTATGGAGGTGTTAAAGAAAAAGGTTAGTGAATTTGGGTGGAGCATCTTGGAATTGCAAGAGGTGGCTGCCATTGGCAATGTACTTGCTTTCTTTGTTGCCAAAGGTAAAATCCCTACACTTAGCCTATGGATAAGATTGTTCGATGATGGTTCTAAACCCAGCAAGCTTCAGTTTGCACACAATGGAGAATCAAAAATAATTTTTGTTGCTGAACGAAGGCTATGCAAAGGCCACAACCTTTGCATATTCCTCTTTATCTTGGCTTATAGAGGTAGACAGCACAAGGAAACCTCCGAGCCATTGGTGGAAGATGAATAATGATAACGTCTAGCTAATACGAAGTTAAAGAAGCGCTGAATGGGAGGCAACCCATTGATGGTTTATTTTAGTTTTTATTTTTATTTTATTTTTGTTTTCTTTTGTTTTTATTTTACTTTCAATGGATCTTACTTTGGTTGTATTTCGATTTTCCTCTATGCAGAAACATTGATCATGGTACATTCTCACTGAAAGGAGCATCAGCACGATTTATATGGTACATCATTCAGGGCAGTTACTTCTCTCTTTTAGTTTTTCATTTTCCTTGTTTATAACACATTGGGGACAATGTGTTACTTAAGTGTGGGGAAAAGGTATTTTAGTGTACCCTATCTTTTATAAATCTTGCGTTTAAGTGAATTGAGTTGTGGTAATAGTTTGATTTGAAATTAACTCTCTCTAGTGATAAATTGGTCTAATTTTGCTATGACAATGACTTTTTGCAGTGTGGATTGAATGTGGTGGTCATGATTAGGAAATTAAATTTTTGCAAATCTTTTTGCCTAAAATTTGAAACTTTAGTTACACTTTTTGAGCCTATTTTATTCCACTGTTACTTTTGTTCTAGTTTAGTAGAAATACTTAATACCTTAGGTGGCTTGACTATTTTTCTTGAAAAAAAAAAAGAAATAAGTATATATATTAAAAAAAAAAGATTATGCAAAAGAGCTTTGAAAATGTTTACATATTCCACTATTCTTGACTTTTTAAACAAAAAGGAGTTGAGAATATGAATAGTGCTAGTAGCCATTTGAATGTGTGATTCTTGTTGAGTAATCGGAGGTCGGCACCACAAGTGTTTGCATTCATGTAAAAAGGTTAGAATGACAATTCAAACAAGTCGGGCTCCTTAGTTAATTAAAAAGAAAACATGAATTGAAATGCATAATCAATGAAAAGTCGACTGAGTAGTCAAGCACCTATGGGGAAAATCCTTATAAATCTACTTTGCTTGAACTTTTGTTTTTGTGGAATTATTTGCTTAAACCTGTAACTTTAGAATTTAGGTTTCAAATTTTTGAGATTTGTTTTAGAGATTTCTTAATTTAGCTACCATGTTTGAGCCTTGCTGATTTCAAGTTGTTGTAAATCTTTTTGAATTTCTTGGACTAGAGAGGGTAGGTTTTATCTCTTACTATTGTTATGATTTAATTTGCTTGAGGACAAGTAAATACTCAAGTGTGGGGGAATTTGATAAGCACTTAATCGACTACACTTTACCCCTTGTTTTTAATAATATTTTATCCTTAAATTGAGTTTGATTTGTTTGTTTAGTGCTTTTCTAGAGTTGTTTTAGTTAATCTAGTGTTAAATGATACCATAATCCGAATGTGACTTAGAATGGTGACGATCCAAGCCAAAATGCTGACTGTTGGAAGAACATGGGCTGCCATGGGTTGAGCCACGGCTGGGATTCCAACCGTGTGATAAGCGCAAATTGGAAATCCAGTAGCCTCCTACGAATGGAGGCATGGCTGAGATTTCACCTGTGGGAAAATATGTTCTTTGGCCTTATCGTTGGCACGGCTGGAACCCCAGCCATGGTCCAGTCATGTAAGTTTAAATTTCCACAGTATAAAACATACCAGATTGCATTTTAGAGAGGGGAGTCGCCATAGAGCAAAAATAGAGATTTAAGAGGGTTGGCTAAGCCTTAGAGTCATGGGAAAGGCTTGAAGGCTAGAGATATTAAGGATTTAATCAAATCAAAGACTAAGATCCAAGTGGATGTAGAAGATTGAAGAGAAGATTTTGAAGAACATCACCTAGATTTGTTTGAGATTTCTTCCTCCTTTATTTTTTTGCATCTTTGTTCTTCAATTTTGATATGAATTAATTATATTTGTAATAAACCCTAGTTTTGATTGTATAGATTGAAGGATTTAAACTTTAATTAATTTATCTTTGGTTGTTTTATTTTCATGATAAATCTTATTATTTTAATTAGCAATTGCTAGCTTATTGATTGGATATTATTTCTATATTGGACAAGTAGAGATACCCTGATATAAATAGATCACTCATGGGAATAGATAGTTGATTGAGGTGCTAGAGATAGACCTACCAGACTTATTTATAATACTTAGGAAGTTAGGGATTTAATCACTTGAAAAAGGTTTTTATCTAATTTAGTGAGAGTCCAATTCAATCCATTGTTTGATGTACATGAGAAACTAGGGGGATTTATATCTAGATTAGCTTTGCCTAGATTTTTTCCATCAATATCATTTACTTGCTTTCTTAGGTTAAATTAGTTAATTTAGCTTATTTTAATTAATCTTCATCTTGATTATTCACTAGACAATAGTTGAAGTTTGCGCTAGTACTTATATACTATCCTCATGGAGACGATACTCGTACTCACTACTTTATTACTTAATAACAACCTATGCACTTGCAGTTTGTTAGTGTGCATTTCGGCACATCAATAGGTAACACATATGCAATATCAAGTTAAGGAATATGTCAATAGGTGATAATTCAAATAATGTTTGCATACAAATGTGGCTAAATCATGTCATATTAATAAGTACTCACGTTGAACTCTTTTGCTCCTATTAGTGTTTACTTTTGGTTAAAATAACATCCTTCAAGGTCTTGAGTAATGTCCTTGTCCTTGCCCTTGCTTTGAGATTCTACATCCAGATTATTTCAATTAGTAACTAATAGTGTTACTAGTCATAACTTATTTATCCTATACTTGTTTCATTATTTTCCCTCACAATACAGATATATCAATAACACTACATTTATACATATTCTCATTTCCAACCTTAATTTCTTTTTCAATTTAATGAGTTTAAGTTTAAATCTCAAAATCCCTAAATTGTTCCATAAATTATAGAATTTGTGGAAAAACATTAATCTTCTTTCAAAATATCAAATTGATTATAGATTCATTAAATTAACATTTAGATAATCAATTCCCACTAATTATTTGGAATTAAATCACTTTAATTCATAACAAAAAAAAAAAAAAACTAACTTGTCCCACTTAGGGAAAATTTAGGGAAAACCTATAATTCCTAATCAAATCTTAAAATTAATTATAGGAATATGAAATTAACATAACAAAGAACCTACATAATCATTTACATATCAAAATCAAGCATTGGAACACTAAGTCCCCTTTTTAACTTAGTTTATGATATTAAGATTTTCAAGTCTTGAACTAAGTTTCCATAATTTATTTTGACACTTTCAAATCATTTTTCTCTTCCTAAAATAACCTTAGATGCTTTCAATTAGAGTTTATAATACTTCCTTGAAAATTTCTTTATATTGGCTGAAATTCCCTCTTGGTAGAACTTAGGTGATTTTCATGCTTTCTTTACCTATCTTCACTTTAATCCTTGAATTCTCAAGTCAAATTTCCATATTTCATCTAAGAACATCCAAATCAAACATCTCCTATACATTTCCCATATGGCCAAATTATATAGATGTAGCATTTGAGGAATTGATACAACTAAAATACCAAAATCATACTTAAAACAAAGAAAGAAGAGGATGAATATGATTTCTTACTTTGGGTAACTTTGATTTGTTAAGGTTCTTACTGATGTTGATATGGAGAGAGTTTTCTTTTATTACGGTGAAGTGTTGGTGTAGAGATTAGTAAAATGATGCACATAACATAAATTTGCAGATATATGATAGCTTGATGGTGAGGATTTAATCAAACTTAATTCAATAGTTAGGATTTGATCATAATTGATGGCTACGATTTAATCAAGTTGGATAGCTAGTGTAATAACCTGATTTTTCATTTATTTTATAGAATTCTATTTTTGTATGAAAATATATTATTTAATTATTTTCTTACCAAAAGCGTAATGAAAATTATATTTGTATTTAATTTTAAATATATATTATGATTTGAATATTATTATTAAGAATTTTTAGAAATTAATAGTATGTTCGATTAATCTAAAATATATTGTTAATTATAAATTTTTATTCAGATGTTTATGATATATCAATTTAAAGAAAATATTTTACTTACTCAATTATTCGTGAAGTTAATTTATTAAATTCTAATTAGATTTTTCGAAATTCTTTTAATATGAAGTTTATTATCATTTTAATTGTTTAACAAAAATTAAAGAAATGCTATTTAAGAAATTTATTTGGAAGCTTAGGATTTTGTTTGTGATTATTAAGTAATTATTTATTGTAACTAGTGTTGGTATTATTATTATTAACCTTAATTTGGTGTGTGTGTGTGTGTGTGTATATATATATATATATATATATAATGAAAAAAGAAAGAAAGAAGAAGTTAAGGGAGTTCAAAGCATCTGATTAGCTGACAGCTAATCAAATGGCTGTGTGAAGAAGGAAACAGGGGTCAAGAACAGAAGAGAGAGAGAGAAAGAGAGATAGAGAGAGAGGGAGGCTACCAAGGGAGGAATTTCGGCCGGTGGTGCATGACACTGCCACTACCAATTTAAAGTTTGACATTCGACGATTGTAGATGAAGCGGTAGCACCTCAAATAGTCGACGGATGGTAGCATACTTGCGAGGAAGAAAGTTTCTGGTGACCAAAGATTTCAAGCTCATTTTTCGGCGATCCTAACGTTAGATAGCAGTGATTTTGGTGTCATTTTCCTTCTCTCATTAAGAGCTCCCATTTATACCCCTCATGCCTTTGATCGGCCACTGGAGAAGGAGATTGGAATCTAACCCACTGAAACTTTGAGGGAGGATTCCAGCAAGATGGCGGCAAGTAAGGAGCATGAATGCCACCAATGAACTCCTGGCTATGAAATGAACTAGATGGCATCTTCCACTACCTCAAGGATCGCCAATAATGGTGGACCACGGTAGGCTGGCAACGCTTTGGTGGTAGTGCATGGGACGACTCGAGGACCCAGATCCAGCGGCTCTATCTTATTATTTTGGTGCAATTTTTGACATTCATTCTATCAAACTTTGCAATGGTAAACCTGAATTTCTTGAATTTTAATTATTGTTGAGTTATAGATTGATTTTAAGTTATATTTATTAGATTTATTTAGTATTTATTGATTTGATAATTTGGATTGCTTGTGGAGTTGATTGTGAGTTAGGTGGACCCAGGAGGGGTGGGTAATGTTCTAGTTATAGGGAAAACTCTGTTGAAATTTTGACGGAGTTTTGGTAGTCGTTTAGTGATATGATGCAAATATGTATACCTAAACTAATCAATTAATAGTTGATTTTGTGTTTGAATGCATGAATTCTATCTTTAAAGTGGTGCTTTTAATCTTGTTTTTAAGTGTTCTTTAAGTAATCTAGGTAACTCTCAAAGGATCAAGGGTTCTATGTTTGAAAAGGAAAAAGTTTTGCAAGGATTAGCCAAGACAAGACCGTGCTGACTCGTCCTAGGCTGTCACGAGTCGTGACAGTAGCCTTCTGTGCTGACTAGTGACAAAGTGTGCTGACTAGTGATAGCAGCCTGCCTGTCACGAGTCATCCCCTCCCTGTGCCTACTCGTGACAAGGTAGTTACTACACCTTTTCAAGGCACCCTTTCATTTTGACACCTTTTTCAAAGAGGCACTTCATGGGACACCTTGGGGCTTATAAATACTTAGATTTGGCTTCATTTTGCGAGGGGGGGGGGGTGGGAGGGGGAGATACATTTGTAGTACATAGGAAAAACTTACTTAAAATCCTTATAAACACCTTATTAGAATTAAGTACTTGATTTGTATCAAGTGTTCTTCCAAAAGGCACTTCAAGTTCAAGAATTGTGCAAGTCATTTCCTGAAGAATAAAGGAGTCTTCATTCATCAATCTTTCTTCCTTTCTTCTATCTTTATTTTACTATTCAATAATGAATGCTTGCATTATTTCTTTGTCATATTTTACCATGTACTTAGTCTAATAGGTTATTAGAATTGCAATGATGAATTAATTTTGTGAACTACATTCTTAATATGCATGAATGATTTAGTTTCAATTGAGTGCTACATTGTATTATGTATGCTTGATCACCATATATAACTTGTTAATCATTTTGTTCACAACGAGAGTTGGGGCATTTTGGTGGAAATGCAATTGAAATTACTTAAAGGATAGGAAAGTACTTGGAGACAAGAAATCCACTTTGAGGGGTTAAAGAATTAGCATGGAACTTAATGGTTTTTGTTTATCTCTACAATGTCATGAGAGTGCTTGTAGACTCTAAATGAAAATACCCTTAATTGACAATGAGAGTTGCTTTTAAGGACTGATGGCCATATTCTCCAATCATTATATGTGGTTATATGTTGTTAAACATTTATAGTTCAAAATTAATTCTGAATTGTAATTCTATTTTTGTTATTAATTAAAGTAACAATAAAACTTTAGTATTTTAGATTAAATAGAATATATCCATATCTTTTGTTTGTTGTTTGTCTATCCATCTTAGTAATTACCCGGTTAATAGAAAATTGCTCCAAATTCCCTAGAGTTCAACACCATACTCACTCTATACTTAGTCTTAGAGACTAGGGTATTAAATTTGACCCACATCATTTAGGTATGGCTTTATAGTGAGTTACTCATGTTCTGATAATATCGTCTGTTATTCAGAGTCAATGTTCAGGCTTTCTTCCAGTCATCAGTTGTCGCACTCTATGAGAAAAGCTAATTGGATTCATCAAATATGTGAGTTATATAGTTTTAATATAACATTCCATTTGTTTTATTTGTTTAATGTTATATTTGCATACATGCATTGCTTGTTTTATATACTATATATAACTATGCATTATAAACATAAATTAAGCATCCCTGCATATGTATGTGATTGGCTTATTATGTTTGAATTGTATATTACTTGTGGTTGTTGGATGAGATTGGGATGATGTAGGAACCACTTAGGATGTGAATTTGATTATGAGTATGATGATGACTAATGAGATATGACTGGTGTATGATGGCTTGGCTTGCTCATTGCCCAGAGCTACTGCTAGTCAGGTTAGAGCTACATGGCATAGGCCCATGATGGTTGCAGCCCTATTGGAATTAGGAGATAGTTTTGGATTAAGAGAGCCAGGCATAGGGGTTCGGCTCCTCAGATTGAGGTTTAGCGTAGTTCTTGTTGACTGAATCCCATCATTGGTTGATTTCATGAATTATTTGTCTAGTTGGCATATGCATTAGCATTTCAAACATTTGAATGGTAGTTATATTAGTACTATAAGCTCATTGAGTCAAATGCTTATTCCTATTAAAATTATTTTTCAGGTGGTGTGATGAACTTGTGAAGGAAATTGTAAATTGAGTTAAACTGCCTTTTTTTTTAGCAGTGTTTTGTATTTAATTATTGAATTATGTAAATAACAGTTGTATAATTGCATTAGTATTTTAGAACACCACAATGTTACCTCTATTTCCTGTATTTTGGTTAATTATTAGTTGAATATTAATGTCCTCTAAATTGATAAGTTTTTGTTAAGCATAAACCAATTATATGATATTTGATATTTTAAAATAATGATTGAGATGTTAGCCCATCATGGCTTTGTTTTCTTTTGATGCTTAATTGTATCTGCTTAACATATAGGCCTATAGCCTTATCTTATGTTAGTTTTGTCATTTGGTTTGAAGTCAAGCTTACTACGTGCACTAGTAGCTACACGCTTCACTTGTGTCTTAGTGTTGGTCACGTGCCCTTGGGTTCGAGGCATGACAAAGATGGTATCAGTGAAAAGATCTTATGACCTCTAGTATGTTTAGAGTTAAGGAAGTTATAGATGGTCCTTGTTTTTGTAACATATGGAGTATAGGATTCCTAATTGTCTCTTGATTTCCTTTGCTTCTAGTTCAACGTTAACGTTATGTTATGATGAGTTACTAATATTAATTATGTTGGTGTGTGTGCATGTTATATGTGTTGTATGCTTGTGTGATATGATGAATTCAATGGCTATTCTTCGATTTGTGATTATGATAAAAAGGATATATATGATGTTAGTAGGGATTCTTATCGATGGATATTCTTCTGAATGTGTAGGGTGCAATTAGAGTGTATAGGATAGGAGCTTCCATAAAGTGATAAGATGTTAAGACCATACAACTATGAATTTGAGGATCCATGAGGACTTGATCTACGAGGGTATAAAATGATTTAATTCAAAATTTAAATGGTTTTGAAGTAATATGTTCTATTTTTTATTTGATTATGTAAATTAGTTCAAAGATAACAATTGATTTTAAAGTATGATTTTTAAAGGTAGTTTTGGAAGTTTATTATTTTAGAACTCCATACATGTGTCCAATGTGTCAATCTACATGCATCGAGTCTTACATTATAAAGTCATACATCATCAGTCATACATTATGAATCTCATCAATCATTGCATTAAGGTTATATGTCATCTAGCATCCCTAGACACAATATCTTGAGTTCTAAAATAAAAATGAAAATGTTTTGATTTTGATGAACAATTCTAAACAATTTTGAAAATTAAATAGTTTTGAATATACCTGAAATGGATTTGAGTCCTCTAGATGAGAAATGTTTTGAGGCCTTAGACATAATAATATTTGATTGAGGTTATTAAAGATTAAGTAGTGATCTTTGGTTTGGAAAAGAATTTTATTGGGTAACAAAGTGGAGTATTATTTAAGAGTACTTATGAGATACATATGTTAAAGTTGAGATAAATCTAGGGTAGCATAGATTTGAATAAACATAAGAATTGCATAAAGATTTCATTAAGCATCAATGGTATTATTGAGTTCAATATTTCATATGGATTAAATTAAGTTACATAGGAATGTGATATATGATGAGATTTTAGTGAAAATCTAAGCAAGTTTGGAAGGTATTTAAATCTATACAATTGCGAGATCATAGGTTTTCAAATCTTGACATAATATTTGATACAGAAAGAAGGTAAATCTGGAAGAGTTGTAAGAAGGTGAGATGTATTTTAGAATTAACAAAATTTCTTAAGGACCTTATTACTAGTAGGATGTTGATATGAATTGTAGAATTAATGGGTTAGCATATTAATTATTTTGTACTCTTATATGGTGATTTGAAAGTGATAAGATAAAGTTTATACTTACATATATATTTTGGAGAATTTAGCTGGAGCAGGTAAGAGTAATAAAATATTGATAAAGATACAAGAAAAGGAGATGCTTAAGACTATGATTGATTGGATGTGAAATTAAAGTTATATTAGTTTTATTTAAGGTTATTTTAAGGCTAATGAATAAGAACTTTTAAGGGTTTATTTTTGATAAGAGATTAATATAAGAATAGTTTAAGTTGAATCTTTATTATTATGGCTTTAATAGATAGTGAATTATGTGCCTTGTTGCCATTGGTATGTTAATTGTAGTTTAGATGGTGTGTCAGAGTGTGCAATTGAAGCATGATGGAGAAGTTTAATTTAAGTGTGTAGTAGAAGCGTGGTGGAGAGATTTAGCTCGGAAATGTAGTGTTTGGCTTGGGATGAAAATTTGAGGATGAATTTTCTTGGGGGGGGGGGGGGGGGGGAGAGGGGTAGGGGGGGTAAGGGTAGAGGTTGTAATAACCTAATTTTTCATTTATTTTATAAAATCTTATTTTTGTACGAAAATATATTATTTAATTATTTTCTTACCAAAAGTGTAATCAAAATTATATTTTTATTTAATTATATATATATATATATATATATATATATATATATATATATATATATATATATATATAAAATAAAAAAAGAAAGAAAGAGGAAGTTAAGGGAGTTCAGCCAATCAGATGGCTATGTGAAGAAGGAAACGGGAGTCAGGAACAGGAGAGAGAGAGAGAGAGAGAGAGAGAGTGAGTGAGGTAGAGGCTACTAAGGGAGGACTTTTGGTTGGCAGTGCACAACACTGTGACCATCAATTTGAAGCTTGATGTCCAATGATCGTAGATGAAGTGGCAACACCTTGGATAGTTGAAGGACGGCGGCATACTTGTGGGGAAGGATCAAACTCCAACCAACTGAAACTTTGAAGGCAGATTCTGGCAAGATGGAGGCAAGTGAGGGAGCACAATCACCACCAATAAACTCTTGGCATCTTCCACAACCTCCAGGACCACCGGCAGCTATAGCGTGTGGTCGGCTGGTAATGCTCCTAAGGTGGCGCGTGGGACAATGCATGGATCCAGATCCAGCTACTTCATCTTATTGTCTTGGTATGGTTTTTAACATTCATTCTATCGAATTTTGCAAGGGTAAACTTGAATTTCTTGAATATTAATTATTGTTGAGTTATGGATTGATTTTAAGTGATATTTATTAGATTTAATGAGTATTTGTTAATTTGATGATTTAGATTGATTGTGGAGTTGATTATGAGTTGGGTGGACCCAGGAGGGGTCATTGATGTTATGTTGACTTGTGTGGGTTATTGAGATTATTTAGAAGTGTTTGTTTTCTTTGTTACTTGTGGATAATGTTCTAGTTATAGGGGAAACTCTATTGAAATTTCAGCGAAGTTTGGGTAGTCATTTAGGTATGGCTTTATAGTGAGTCATTCATGTTTTGATAATGTCGTATGTTATTTAAAGTCAATGTTCAAGCTTTCTTCTAGTCATCAGTTCTCGCACTCCACAAGGAGAGCTAATTGGATTCGTCAAATATGTGAGTTATATAGTTTTAATGTAACCTTCCATTTTTTTTATTTGTTTAATGTTATATGTATGACAGCTCGGCTTACTCATTGCCTATAGCTGCTGCCAGTCGAGTCAGAACTATATGGCATAAGCCAGTGATGGCTGCGGCCCTATTGGAATTAAGAGACAGTTTTAGATTAAGAGAACTAGATATGGGGGATCGGCTCCTCATATTGAATTTTAGCATGGTTCCTGTAGACTGAGTCCCATCATTGGTTGATTTTGTGAATTATTTGTCTGGTTGGCATATGCATTAGCATTTCAAACATTTGAATAGTAGTTATATTAGTCCTATATAGCTCATTGAGTTGAATGCTCATTCTTATTCAAATTATTTTTCAGATGGTAGAATGAGCTTGTGAAGGAAAGTATAGATTGAGTTAAACTATTTTTTTTGTTTTTTGGCAGTGCTCTGTATTTAATTTTTGAATTAAGTAAATAACAGTTGTATAATTGCATTAGTATTTTAGAACTCTACAATATTACCTCTATTACCTGTGTTGTGGTTAATTGTTAGTTGTATATTAACGTATCCTCTAAATTGATAAGTTTTTGTTAAGCATAAATCAACTATATGGTATTTGATATTTCGAAATAATGATTGAGATGTTAGCCCAATATGGCTTTATTTTCTATTGATGTTTAATTATATTTACTTAATGTCATATCCTAATTTTAGAGACATGATGGTCCTAGAACATGGGGAGACATAAGGTCACCCACGCCCGTAGAACCCATTTACACATATACAAATCATGCCTAGGATCATACCAAACCTCTTACAATAACTCATTTAAAACATTTAAATGAATACCTTTAATTGCGGAAGACTATAATTAAACATTTCACATAAAATCTGTAAGGAAAATAATATTTTAAAATATCCCATTTGCAAACTTAGGAAAAATAATATATCTCAAAATAAGCATCAATCAATATTCCTGGAGCATCTAATGACAACACTTCATAACATAGTATTATTAATGACTTTGACAAGGAATCCCCCAAGCGAAGTAGAATACTTAAGCCATCACCTTGCCTCCTCACATTTGCTCACTTAGAACCACACAAGGAAAGGGGTGAGATAGATGATCTCAATGAGTAAACCATACAGTAAATACATTATCACATATTCCTTTGAAAAGGAAACACATAGCTTATACACATAGTTCATGATTTATAATTCATGAATCAAGTTGCAATTTAATAAGGGTTCAATTTGGCAAGTTTGCAGAAATCACACTGATAGCACACAGTGATTGAAGGCTGTTGCTCTATCACTCAAACACATTAAGAAGAGGTGGGCTTATACCAAATTCCAACTCCTATCACTTATAAGGCATAAAGCCGATTAGGCCCCACGACTAGAACCGCCCCTTTCTAGTTGAGGTGGATACACTACCCTTATCCATCGAGTTAAGACCGTGTGCACAGGTTTCGATGATTTCCCGCATCGGCATGAGGATTCTACATAAAGGATTAAAGGTACCATAGCTAGAGCTAATGGTAATCACAAATAATAATATCACATAAGGCAACAATAACAAGTATCACAATTGCAATAGTGGTGTAACTTTCAAACAAAAGATACAATGATAGTGTAGTTCCAGAAAGAATATAAGTTAAGGTAATAATCACAAGAAATTCTCATTGGATAAACAAAATAGTTTTGGACCAATTATCCTTTGGCAACCCAACCTTTACAAAGAAATCACTTAATTAAATTTTAGGATAAAAGGAACTTGGGTTTCAAAGATCGCAAAGGTTCACATAACAAGATATCACATGTTTGTAACATATCATAATGCTACTCACACTGGAAGCAAGAATATAGAGTTTTCTCATTGCTCTTAATTCACATAGCCCTTAGACTTGTAAGACTCGTCAAGCTCTATTATATATTTAATTTAATACTTAGTATTTATTTAGTCATGATGCTCCTATCCCATAACTATCCTATAATCATTGGCTATGTGATCCTCGTACTGATGCGAGTAATCATCAGCTATGTGTTCGAGTGATTATGGCAATAGCCTTCACTCAATATGTTCAAGTGATTATGGTAGTAATCTTCACTCTATGTGTTATAAGTGTGATTTCTATGAACCTTTCTAAATTGCAAACTATGAATCATGAACATAACTTCATTGTATAAGCCCTATTGTTTACTCATTGAGTTCATCTATCTCACCCCTTCTTACTTGTGTGGTTCTAGGTAAGCAAATATAAGGAGGCAAGGTGATGGCTCAAGCATTCTACTTCGTTTGGAATTCCTTGTCCAAGATAATCAGTTTAATATGTTATGAAGAGTTATCCTTAGATGCTCCAGGAATATTTATTTTTGGATGTTTATTTTGAAATGTTATCTTTTGAGGTTTTAATTAGATTCAAAATATTATTTCCCTATGGATTATGTTTAAAGTATATTTTAACTATGCTTTCACAACTTAAGGTTTTCAAAAATAAATTAAAAAAAAGGGTTTATTTAAGTTAACATAAGTGGTTTTGGTACGATCCTAGGTAGTATTTATACAAGTAGGTTCTATGGGCATGGGTGACCTTATATCTCCTCATATTCGAGGACCATCATATCTCTAAAGTTGGGATGTCACAAAGTTGGTATCAAAGCTGGAGTTTTTTTTTTTATTTTTTTAAAAGTCTAGTTAGACTTGTCTAATTATTGGGTTAAATAAGTATAATCCTAGAGCATAGGAATTTTCCTATCATGTCATTTGCAGTCTATCGCTAGCATAGTTCTGCGAAATCCTAGTAGGTTTTAGTAATCATTGTTATTGTTGTACGCCTTATGATTTTCTCTTCAGACGATTAAGAAGATTACCCTTGTTAGAGGATCGTGACCTAGAGCACCATATGTGGCATGCATAAGGACATGGAGAGAGCTGTTCGAGAAGGTCATGCCTATGATCCACCAAAAAAAGAAGACTCCTACGATGTGAATGATGTTAATGGATTGCTTAAGGATTTAGTATGCATTGATTTCTTTTATTGCCTATGATATGACTGACTTATATATGATAGGGAAATTTATAATGTTATAAGTTATATGGTACATGATTATGATACATGATATATGCCTTGATAGATGCTATATGATATATGCTATATGATAAGTGATATATGATATGTGCCTTGTGATATGATTTGATAAGTGCTTATGTTGAATGCATGGTAAATGCAATAGTATGATAATGGGGCTAGATGAGTTAGAAAGGAGTTAGTATTAAATTCCTGTATCGTGAAAGCAGAGTGCCTCCCAAGAAGAAGGTCTGCATAGCTGCTCAACTTATTAGGCCTAGTGAGAATGTGATATTAGACACTGCTGCGAATGCTACCTTTCCACCTGCGGCATCAAGAGAGAGATCTAATTCAGGGGCACCAACCATGGGCTATAGTAAGCAAGCATTCTTGCAAGAGGTGCAAGCTGTGTGCAAGAAAATGAGAGACTTGCACAAGGAATTGGAAAAGTTGTGAGCTTAAAGGCGGGAAGTGCTACCAACACAAGAAAGGAATGGAGTTCCACTTCCTACGGTAGTGGCACTTGCACGGAGGGAAAGGAAGTGGCTACCTGACAAAGGGATGACCATCTTAGAATTCAAGAAGTTGTAACCACCTACCTTCTATGGTGAGGAGGGTGATGACCCACTTGAGTTCTTAAATGAGGTAGACAAGCTAGTCCGTCGATTATCTTGCTCGGATGCTTAAGTGATTGAGTTGGTACAACTCCAACTTAAGAAGGAGGCTTGGTCCTGGTATGAGAGAAATATTGAGGAATGATTGTATGGACCTGACCCACCCACATGGGCAAAATTTACGCAAAAGGTGATGGATCAATTCTTGCCTGAAGGCAAAAAGCAAGATAGAGCACTGCAGTTCAAGCAGTTAAAGCAGAGGCTTGGAATGTCGGTATTAAAATATGCTAAGGAGTTCAATCAACTTAACAGGTTTGCTATCAACATTGTTCCTACTGAAACTAGCCATGTCAACTGCTTCCTAAGAGGGTTGATTAGACCACTATTCAACTCATTGGCAGCAACTGAATTCTCAACCTTAGCTAAGCTGATAGATAAGGCCAAGATAATGGAAAAGAGATATAAAGCCGAGAGATGCGAGCATGCTGAACGTGAACAAAAGGTTAAGCATAAGGGCAAAGATCAAGGAGGCCAACATAGAGAAGGAGGAGGAGGTCCAGGAAAGGAATCTTCGCGTAGGACTTGTAGCCATTTTAGCAAGAAGCATTTTGGAGTTTGCCGAAAAGTCTTTGGCGCATGTCTAAAATGTCAATAGAAGGGTCACTTCATTAAGGACTACCTACAGATGAGAGATTTGGGAAATGTGACCTCGACACCTCCACCACCTGGACCATCTCAACCTCAAGAGTAAGGAGCCAAGGATAAGAGACACAACTGAGATTCCCTTTAATAGTAGGTAACTGTTAGACTAGTGGTATAGGACTTATATGACGTGAATGATATTATATGACTAATTAGCTGGTTGGCTTGGGTTTGATCTTCTATTGCTTAAGAGATGATTGACTTTAAATATGATAGGAGAGCTCGTTATGCTATAGGTCATGTGTTACATGATTAGGATACATCGTACATGATATGATATGTGATACATGCTATGTGATATGTGTCCTATGATGTGATATTATATGATGGGTGCTCATGTTAAAGGCATACTAATTATGATAATTTGATAGTCGGGTTAAGTGGATTAGAAGGAGAAGTGGACTAAGTATTGATTCAATTTAGATTAATGACTGATAGGTATAATGTTATGAAGTATGAAATGCTTATATGTAACAATGGTTTGATATAAGAAATATATGGAGTTATTAAATGATAATTGTGATTGAGGCCAAAAGAAGAGAATTGATATTTAGTAATGATTAGTAGGAGAATGAAACAAATCAATTACATTATATATGCATAAGTTTACAATATAAGGTAGGTGAAGTATATGTTTGAGGATTATCAGGTAGACATTGATGGATGGAAACTTCCTATGGAGTTGTTAGAACTTGGTGTCCTAGAATTCGATATGATCTTAGGAATGGATTGGCTATATGAGTATAGACCTAATTCTAACTATAGAGAAAAGCAAGTAGAATTTCAAACTAAGGATGGGGAGAGATTTGTGTATCAATGAGATACTTATGATTAAGGTCCACTAGCATAATCATGGAATGAATGAGTATACTTAAGAAGTTGAGGAAGGGATGTGGCAGAAGCATCCCCAGTTTTCAAGAACATGTGAGTAAGTATTGAAATTCGAGGATGAATTTCTTTTAAGAGGGGGAGACATAAAAGGATAAGTATTCTTAGACTTGTAATGATGATAAAAGGATAAGTATGATGCTATGCAATTTTGAAAATTTAATAGTTTTGAATATACCTGAAAGGGATTTGAGTCCTTTGATGAGAAATGTTTTAAGGTGTTAGACACAATAATGTTCAATTGAGGTTATTAGAAAATTTGGTAGTGATCTTTAGTATGGAAAGAATTTTTATTAAGATAACCTAGAACGACATAGATTTGGAAAGATATAAGAGTTGCATAGA
Organism: Reutealis trisperma; assembly: GCA_947687605.1. Lineage (NCBI taxonomy): Eukaryota > Viridiplantae > Streptophyta > Magnoliopsida > Malpighiales > Euphorbiaceae > Reutealis > Reutealis trisperma. The sequence goes on from CANTUT010001347.1 coordinate 62,865, forward strand.
GATTTCATTTAAAGGCAATGGTATCTGAAGATTTATTATTTTAATATGGATAAGTTAAATGATTAGGAATGTGAAGTATAGCAAGATGTAAGTGGAAATCTAAAGTAAGATGATATTACAAGCTAAATGTATAAAAATTTTAAGGCATTAGGTAATTAAGTCATGATAATGATATATGTATTATACAGAAAGAGAATAAGTCTGAAATATTTATAAGAAGTCTATTTGGGATTATAAATTTACAGAATGTAAGTTCATTTGGGATATGATATATATAAGAATATTTGTTAAGTTTAAATATATTTAATTAATGAATGATGGGAGTGTAGAAATCATAATGTTAGCAAGGTATTAAACATGAAAATATTTATTGAGGATATAATGGATTAAGTAATAATTATTAATATGGAAAGAGAATTATCGAATATCAATTGGATTTATTAATTTGAAATTATTTGCTGGACTCTTATAGGACTAATGTGATAAATAATGAATGAAAGTAGTGAGTAAGGTGTTATTATATATGTTAACATTAGTAGAGATATAAGGAAAAGAAATGTTTGGGATTATATTTGATTGAAGGTGAAATTAAAGGTTCTATTACTTTTGTTTGAGGTTAAGGGGATACAAAATTATTAAGGATTAATTATAATATTTGTTTGAACAAGAGATTAACATAGGTGTAGCTTAAGCTGAAAGTTTATGAATGTGATTCTTTTTGATAGATTATGAGTATGTGCCTTACTGTATTTGATAAGTTAATTGTAGTTAGATATTGTGTTTGAGTGGCGTAGCAGAAACGTGGCGGAGAAGTTAAGTAAAGTGCATTGTGCTATTAGATTTGGAAATTCGAGGATGAATTTCTTTTAAGGGGGGGAGAATGTAACAACCCACATCTACCCTAGGAGTTTTCGTAACAAATTGCTTGAATTTAGAGTTGTTGCAAAAAAATATGTGGTTTTATGGAAATTCATGTGTGATGTGATTTATGAGTTTGGGGCATGTTAAATTAATTCTAATATGCCTAATATAAATTATTATTGTGAAATAAATTATTTGAATAAAATGCATCAGCATGAAATAATTTATTATTTGTAAAATGAATTTTCATGCAAAAAGACGATTTTAAGCATAAAAATAATTTTATGAGTATTTTAAAATAATTTTTATATAAATATTTTGGGGGGGGGGAATTTTACAGAAAATAATAAGAAAAATATTTTTTAAATTATCCATAATCAACCCCTAAATTAATTAAAAAGCCCAAATACCCAAAAGCCCATTACACTAAAACACTCCAAACCTAACTCATTAAGGGTAAACTTGAAAATTTCACCCAAAACCCTAATATATAAGCAAAATTTCATCCCCCATCAATTTAGACAGTAGCCATACTCTGTTATTCTAGTATTATCATAGAAAAATTCTCCCAAAATAATTCTCTCTACTGAAATTAAGAAAACCCCTTTCAATTTTGCAATTTCTCACCCGTAATCACAAGTTTTTCTTCTCTTTCAATTCCTGAACTTATTTCTATGAAATAAATTATGAGAAAATTATTTTGAACTGGTTGTTTACTGATTTTTATAGATTTAATTCTGTTTGGATGAGTTTTTGAGAGAGAAAATTAATTCTCTACTGAAAACACAAATCTTTTCGCAAGATTTCTCCAAAGGTGAATCCTATAAGTTAAAATCACAATTTTTATAAATAAACATCACTAAAGGGGGGCGATTTGTGCATCAATAATTTATAAACTAATTTTTGATGTGTTTTGATGAAAAATATTAGATTAAACTATATTTCTACATATTACTATAATGACCAAAAAGTTTTAGAAAACAAAGGAATTCAAGGTTTTTGTGCTAGAACTTAGAAGTTAGAAAATTCTATGATTTCTTGAACATGTGGCTGCTGATTTGTGTATGGATAGATTTTAAACTGATATTTGTTTTGTTTAGATGAAAAATGATGATTTAAATCATGTGTTTATATATTACTATAATGATCGAAAAGCACAGAAAGCGCGAAAACTCATGATTTTCACCCTAATCCTTGAAACCTAGAATTTTCTTCCATAATTATTATATATGGCTGCTGAATCATGCATAAAAATGTTCTAAATTGATACTTGCTATGATTGAATAAAAAATAATGGTTTAAACCACCTATTTACATATTATTGTAATGACCGAAAAATACTGAAAAATAAGAAAACTCATAGTTTTGCATTCTAAAGCCAAAAATTTAATTTTCATGAATGAGATATACCAATTAGGGCTGATTCCTATGGATTAGTATTCTAAAATGATTTTGGTTTTGATTGCATGAAAAATCTTGGTTCAAAACTTGTTTTTACATATTACTGTAATAGATAGAAAGTGTGAAAAGTAAGAAAAATTTAGTTGTCCCTTTGATGATGCATTTGGCCTACTATGGGATTTTCATCCCAATATCTATAATTTTTATGCAATGTATTTTGTGATTATTGACATGTATGTATATATGATAAATGATAAAATTACATGTTAGTTGAAGGAATGACCTTAGACAAGCGTAAAGGTATTTTGGTATACTTAAGGTATCTTAACCATATGTTGTGATTAGAATGTGAATGTGATTAGGAAATATGGAACTAGATGTTATGATGACTTGAAAATGAATAAATGGTCTTGAGTTGATGAAATGATTGATTGAATGAATGGATCATAAGAGTTAAGCATGACACTCGAAAGGTTATTTGTCAAGTTGACATGTATAGATCTGTTAAGTATATTAAGATGATTATTAAAATGAATTGATATTAAGATAATGATATTATGATGACCTTAGAAAGGTATTGACATGATTGTGATGTGTTTTCATATGGGCCTATAAAGGCTAAGTGTATGAAACTTTTAAGTTAAAATGTTATATGCAAGTGATGAGGTGCACTTATATATGCAACTCTAAGTATATGTGAATGTTAGATGTGCATGGGGTAGTTATGGGATAGGATAGCATCATGATTGAAGAAATACTAAGTATCAAATTAAACATTATGATAGAGATTGAGGAGTCTTAGAAGTCCAAGGGCTACGTGAATTAGGAGCAAAGGAACCACAAGGTGAGTAAACTCTATATTCCTGCTTCCAGTGTGAGTAAACACTGTATTCGTGTTACAAACATGAGTAATAATATGTTTTGTTATAAATATGTGATATCATGTTATGTGAGCCTTTAACATTCTTGAAACTTAAGTCCTTTCCATTCTAAAATGAATTGCATGATTTCTTGTTAAGCTTGGGTTGCCAAAGGACAATTGGTCCAAACTATTTTTGTTTATCCAATGATAATTCTTTTGTGATTATTGTCGTAACTTATATTCCTTTTGGAACTACACTATTCTTGTATCTTTTATTCAAAATAATAAACTACTATTGCTATTAGGATACATGTTATTATTTGCTTAAATGTTATTGTTATATGTGATTACCATTAACTGTTGCTGTGGTACCTTTAACCCTTTTTATGTATAAATCCTTGTACTGATGCAAGTAATCATCGACTATGTGTTCGAGTGATTATGGCGATAGCCTTCACTCTATGTGTTCGAGTGATTATGGCAGTAGCTTTCACTTTATATGTTATAAGTGTGATTTCTGCGAACCTTTCTAAATTGCAAACTATGAATCATGAACTATAAGTTATGAGCTATGAGCCCTTTCTAAGGGATTTGTGTTATTGTATAAGTCCTATTGTTTACTCATTGAGATCATCTATCTCACTCCTTCTTACTTGTGTGGCTCCAGGTGAGCAAATGTAAGGAGGCAAGATGATGGCTCAAGCATTCTACTTCACTTGGAAATTCCTTGTCCAAGATAATCAGTTTAATATGTTATGAAGAGTTATCCTTAGATGCTCCGAGAATATTTATTTTTGGATGTTTGTTTTGAAATGTTATCTTTTGAGGTTTTAATTGGATTCTAAATATTATTTCCCTATGGATTATGTTTAAAGTATATTTTAATTATGCTTCTGCAACTTAAGGTTTTCAAAAATAAATTAAAAAAAGGGTTTATTTAAGTTAATGTAAGTGGTTTTGGTATGATCCTAGGTAGTATTTGTACAAGTATAAGTGGGTTCTACGGGCGTGGGTGACCTTATGTCTCCCCATATTCTAAGACTATCATATCTCTAAAGTTAGGATGTGACAAACTCTTAGATGGTTGTTACAGGGGCTTTAGACTTTCTTCTTCTACCTAAAATGGGTTTCCATCTAATTTGATACTTACAATAAATTATTAATGGATATCTAATTGAATAAAATAAAATATCAAGGGCCTAATTAAACATTTCAATATGGTATAAGGACCTCAATATGATTTGGATATTAGAAAATAATTTTGAATTTTCATGAATGAGTAATTATTATTAGATAATAAAATATCAACCGTTCATTTTGACATCAACGGTTGAAATTGCATAAACATAATAGGTCATATTTGTAAAACATGAGGATCTTAATATCATAAGTTGCATAAGAAAGGCTGAACCTTATGGAAAAGGATGAAGTTGGTCCTGAATTTTGGCCATGTTTGGATAGAGAGATTTTCAATAATGGAATTCATCAAATTCATGTATTTCATCCAAATCCATTGTTTAATTGACAAAAATGAGAGTGAAATCCATCAATTTAAAAAAAATCTTTCATCTGTTATAATCTTTCATTTTTAAGGGATTTAAATTCCCAACTAGAAGGTGGATTTTTAACCAATTCCATCATTGCAGATGGATGAGAGAATTCACTATTGAATAAATATTTCAAAATTATCCTTCTATATAATTGCAAATTATAAAAAATATTATTAATTTTATATTAAGATAAAATATAGTTTCTAATTATAAATATTTGTATCACTTCTTTATTATTATTATTATTATTATTATTATTATTTAATAAATATAAATTTGAACTATTTTATTTTATTTGAATAATATTATGTGTTTCACTTATGTGCTTGTGTTGGTGCCAATAATTGAATTGTAGTCTTTAAAAGAACTCATGTTGGACGTCTAAAAAATCTTTATAATAATCTTATTGTAAAAATTAATTAAGTTTAGAAATGAGTTTATTTAGATTCTAGTAACTTGAGATGTTTATTTAAATGAGTTTATTTTTCAATTTAGATGATGAAGTCATCTTTAAGTTCAAATAAATTTGTTGAACTCTATGTATTTGGTTAAGTTATGGTGATGCCAAGATCTTGTTAATATTAATTTAAAGTTTTATAACCTATAAGTTTTATGAAATTAAATTTTAGAAATTAAAAGTTATGCCCATGAATCATTTCTTATGCCCATGAATATTATCAACACCCATACATTGGGAAAGATGTGAAGATAAACAAGTTTATAGAATTTTTTTGTACCCATTAGAAATTATCAGCTTTGAGGTTTAAACTTAATAGTTACCTGAACTTTTAGTTTAAGGTTTAGGTTTACCCTGTCAACTAAGTCAAACAGAATAAACAAAAAGTGTCCACACCTATCAAAACTTATTCATGCCTATGACTTCAATTTACAAAATAAAGTATAGAGACATAGAGAGCTCTATCATGCCCATGCAGAATTGTTCTCTACCATGAAAATGTGTTGACAAGTTAAGAAGTTCATTGAAAGTGCAAGGTAAATTAGTAATTCACTTTCAAAATATATCAAATTTAATTGTTCAACCAAACATGATTGTATGGGAAATCATAAATCCAAGAATTTTATCATGATACCAAACAGTGGAACTTATTAATTCCATTGATTTCACAATCTATGATTTTTAATTCCATAAATTTGAATACATTGCATCAATTTTGAATATCCTCCGTCCAAACATAGCCTTTATTCTATTAAGGCCTAATACATATTTTGTCTCATGAACTTGATACCACTGGTCACTTTGTCCCTTGACATTTAAAAATAATTAATTTAAATATCAAACTTGATAAATTGTACATACTTACCCCCCCTAATTGTCCATTCAGTGATGTACGTGAAAGCATAAGCAAATTAAGCAAGTGATGATTAAATTTATTGCTTGACCTAGATCTAAAATTAATTTTTTTCTTGGTAGATGTATTTTTTGTTAATTTTTTTCCATTTTCATTTGAAAGCATGTATCCCCTTCTAAATATCTCATCTTCATCACTTTACTCATCATGTGATACTATCCATTTTCTCTCTAAAATTAATTTTTGCTATTAGATTCTATTCTCTCTAAATTACTGCCATTAAAGAACTTCTTCTTAAGCTTTACACATATCACTTACTCAACCCATTTACCTTTCAATTTCAAGTACTATTTTCAAAATTTTTCTCTAATAAACAAAACTCAATTTGAATTTTGCCTTCGAGAATATGTTAGATCACTGCAGATTCAAACTCAAAATTACAAATGATAAACAATGATAGTTATGGCTGGTCGTCATCTCTACCTGGTGAGTGAAGAAGTTTGATCTGGTGGTGGTTGGCGTGATGTAGTAAGAACTCGAAGGCTAAGTAGCATAAGAGGCTTGCGGTGACAGAGCCTAGTCTTGGATCTAGTCCCACCTCAAAACTCATGGATTTTCAACTAGAAATAGTAAATTTTTCAATAATTTTTCATTTTTATTTCAAGCAAAAAAGCTCTCTCTCTCCCTCCTTCTTTTAGCTCTCTTATTATGTTTGATTGATTATTTTTTCTTTTTTTTTTAGCTGAGGTAAAATTCTAAGCAATTTGTCGATATTTTATTTGTATTTATCTAATTAATTCAATTTGAAGATAATGCAGCTCCAAAACTTGCTGTAATTTTGTTAAAAAAAAAATTATGCTAGGGTTTATGTTTGAATGCTAGAATTTTATAGTAATGGTGATTTGGGTAAATTTTCTTGGGTGTTGCAATACTTATTTTTTCTTGCATTTAGCAATGCTTAAGTTTGATAGCAGTGGGGTTATTGGGTTTAGTGTTACGTTTGACATAAATGAATCTATTTGATTTCAAGTGAAAATCAAATTTCTTGAAGGAATTTTGTTTGGTTTTATTGCAAAAAATTGTTACTCTCTCAAATAGATTATTTTAGTTAGGGTTGTTATAGTTTTTAATTTGTTTTTGTGGGAACCAAAGGTATATAAAGGGATCTACATGATAAATCAGGGGGAAAAAAAGTCAACATCATTAGTATTTTGTCCACCTCAACACACAAGATCATTACGCATTCTTCTAATGGACAATTAAGGGGTATGTAGGCGTAATTTGCTAAGTTTGATAGTTAAAATAATTATTTTAAAAGGTTAGGGGGGCAAAATGATTAATGGTACTAAATTTAAGGGTAAATTATGCATTTAGCTTTTTATTAATATTACATATTCTACTAATATATTGTCATTTTGTATTATGCAATGGGTAAATATATAAAAAAGCCCTTGACATTGGACAATTAGGCTCTTTAAAATATTGGTAGTCTAATTACATACTTTTTCTTTTAATTTGACTCTAAAAGCTCCTTAACCCTTATGGTATTAATTCCACCATTAGGGGTTTGTTGAGCCACCCATGTGCTGCCACTTAGGTAGCTCATTTTTTTTCTTCTTTAATAATTATTTTAAAATGAAATAGATTATAATTTGAAACTAATTATAACATAGTGTTTGCCCTTATGCACTAAGAAGGGGGGTTGAATTGATGGGAAATTAAAAATTAGATAGAAAGAGATAGGAAACGAGAATGAATACAATCAATTTTATAGTGGTTCGGGTATTAATGAACCCTATATCCACTCCTCAATCTCAATTGGGTATTCTACTACTAGATGATGCTTACAAGGTGTTTCAAGCTCACTCCAAACTTATAATGTGTTTTCAATGGCTCACAAGCAACCCTTACAAGTGTTTCCCTTAGGCTTACACTTAAACCTATACAAGAGTTTTCTAATGGCTCACTCTCAACCCAACAATATGTGTTTTCAAGGCTAACACTCAACCTTTTGAGCTATCAATGCTCTTACAACAAACAATTGATAACAATTAAGAAGTAAAGGCTTTGAGAATTAAAATTGCAAGAGTTTGGCTTAAATGAAAGTTGTTGGATCATAATGAGGGTCTCTGGAGGGGGCATTTATAGTTTCTTCCCTCCAAATTTTTGTTACAAAGAGATACCAAGAAGGATCCTCACAACAGCCATAATATCTTGCATTAAATGCACTGTTAGAGCTGGGTCATAGTCGCTAAGCCTTTTTGCAGTCACGACTCCATTTTCACGATTACAACAATAATTTCATTGTCGCGATCTACATATTGCACAATAGCTAGATAACACATAGGGGGTTTCTCTTTGATTCCTACCTGACCAGTTTAAGGCTTTCTGCTACCCGCCTGCACAAGGCAAGTCTCTTGCCCAAGGCTCGTATTTGTCGCTACCTGCCGTCTAAGGTTAGCCACCGCCCGCCATCCAAAGCTAGCCGCCACCCGCTATCTGAAGCCAGTTGCTGCCCACTGTCCGAGGGTAGTCATCGCTCGCCATCCAACGCCAGCCATCGCTTGCCATCCGAGGCCAATCACTGCCTGCCGTTCGAGCTAAGCTTCTTTTCCTTTAAATTTCTTTTGTTTAAATTTCTTTACTTCTTTTAGTTAGTTAATTAAATTGATTCACCTAGGTTGCTAGCTAATCAACTCAGTAATCAATTAAATAACTCAAACATCTTTTAATCAATCAATCAAAATATGATAAAGTGGCTAGGCTAAACTAACCCCTTCGCAAGAAGGGAGAACTACGTGGGTTCTGATTCCCATTCAAAGGGATACATAAGCATGCTTGGTTCAGGCATCGAATCTAACTAAAATTAACCAACTCTCCCCCCTATCACCTTTTTCACTTACTTTTATTTTGCTTTCCTTTACTTAGTTATTACATTTAGTTTGGAGAATGTGTGACTTCCTTAGAACCCATAAGGGCTAGAGGAGGTATCCCCTAAGCTTGGATTCCATCGTAATATTAACTTTCTTTTATTTTGAATTCTAATTGTGTATAAACTTTATGGATTGAATGATCATACATACTATAAATTGTTCATGCATTTTAATTTATTCATGAAATACATTTTAAGTCACTTTTAAATTGGCCAAACTTATTTTGTTAAATTAAACTAAAAACCTAGTCCCCGAATCCTCTTTAATTTCTAGGCTAGTGATCCTTTTTCTTTTGGGTAATAATTAGAGTCAAATGGGTTTTTTCCTTTTATTTTTCCAAATAAAAACAAATTAAGGTGGCGACTCCAAGAAATAATTTTCAAACCTATCAAAGATAAGCCCGAGGGCTTCCTCATGAATTCTTTCCCAAATGAGCATTTCGATTCCCTTTAGAGGATTGGACCGGTGCTTGGGCGAGGCCTCACATTTATATAACAAAATACATTTATGTGGCCATCTTTCATATAATAATGGCATTTGAGTTTTGACTTGAAGGTTTTTTTAGCCATTTTGTTAAAAATTTTTGGTCTTTTCACAACATTATGACATGAATGCATATAAGGACAAGTATTATGTTGTGATTGTGGATGTTTTTGAGCATGCCTTTTTTGATACATAAATGCATGGTTAACTCTTTAAGGCTTAGCACTTGAGTCAAATGTAACCTTTTGAGTCCTTTTGGGACTTAGAGGTTTAATGTGTGTTTTCACTTCCTTATGAATTACTTCAATGCTAGAGGTTTGAAGAGTTGTAGCTGTTATGAACATAGTGGGAGAGGATGTGGATGGAGATGAGCTATCAAAGCCAAGACCATGTCTCATAAGGGGTGGCCTTTGTGATACAATAAGAGTATCCAAGACTTCTTTTCCTTTGTGAAATTTTGAGATTGAGTTTCTTAATTCTTCAACTTCAATTTTCAAAGCATTATTTTTTTTATATAAAGAATTAAAAGAGAAGTTTTTAGAAGTGATTTCCTCCAATGAGCTTTTTAAGCTAACGTTGGAGGTTTTCAAGCTTAAACCAAGTTTTTCTAATTCTTTAAAATTCTCCTCCAACTTAGAATGCTTTTCCTTAAAAAATTTCATTTTTGATTTATACTTTTTGCATTTCAAATTCATAGCTTTAATTAGCTCATCTTTATCATACATATCATCATCAATATCATCACAAGATTGAGAGTTAGAGCTTACCTCATTTGATGAGTCCTCCAAGGCCATGAAACATAAGTTTGCAACATCCTCTTCCTCTTCATCGCTTGAGGAGTCATCATCCCATCTTGCTTTGAAGCCCTTCTTCTTCTTCTCCTTGTCCCATTTCTTTTTCTTCTTGATGTTGGGACATTTTGTTTTTATATGACCTTGCTTGCCACATTCATAGCAAGTAATGTCATTCTTCTTTTTTTTTGTTTGAGTTTGAGTTGTAATTTGATGATGATCTCCTAAAGGGCTTCATTTCTTTCTTTTTCTCTTGATGATGTCTTTGACCCTTTTTAAGAGCATAGCAAGTTCTTTATCATCATCATCTTCACTTTCCTCCGATTCACTTAAGCTCTCACATTCCATTTTACTTTTGAGGGAGGATTTGAGAGCTAAGAATTTCTTTTTCTCCTTCTCTTGATTCTCTTCCTTCTCTATCAATAGAGACATTTCTTTAGTAAGGAGTTTTCTAATAAGGACATCGGTAGGAACCTTTGTAAGATCCTTATTAGCTTCTTCTATGCAAGCAATTCTAGCTTTATAATCTTTCTTTGGGAGAGTTTTGAGAATCTTGTAGTTTATATCGTTCAAGGTGTATGCTTTGCCCAATTTCTTCATTTTGGTGATAAGGGCTAGAAGCCTATTTATCATATCGGTGACACTTTCATTGAGTTTCATCTTGAAGAGCTCATATTCAGTTGTGTATAACTTAATCTTTTTTTCCTTGACTTACTTAGTTCCTTCATGGTAGTTTTCTAAAGATTTCCAAATGCTAAACGCACTTGAACAATATTGAATTCTACCACATTCTTCTCTTAAAAGTGAACTAAGAAGAATTGCTATAACTCTCTTATTCTTCCCATTAGCTTTTCGTTGTGCATCCACCCATTCTTCTCTAGGAACCAATTCTTCAACATCATCAACTTTTCTTGATGGAGGTTTCCATTATTTAATTATGCAATCCCATACATTAATGACATCACTATCAAGATATACCTCCATTCTATATTTCCAGTACGCATAATCGGTACCATCAAAGTGTGGCTTGAGGTGATGCATCGCTTCATTGGCCATTTTGATCTTTTCTCACACAATTAAGCTTGAAGAATGAGACCAAAGCTCTAATACCAGTTTGCCCTTATGCACCAAGAAGGGGGGTTGAATTGGTGGGAAACTAAAAATTAGATAGAAAGAGATAGGGAAGGAGAATTAACACAATCAATTTTATAGTGGTTTGGGTATTAACGAACCCTACATTCACTCCCCAATCTCAATTGGGTATTCTACTACTAGATGATACTTACAATGAGTTTTAAGCTCACTCCAAACTTATAATGTGTTTTCAATGGCTCACTTACAAGTGTTTTCCCTAGGCTCACACTTAAACCTATATAAGAGTTTTCTAATAGCTCACTCTTAACCCAACACTATGTGTTTTCAAGGCTAACACTTAACCCTTTGAGCTATCAATGCTCTTACAACAACCAAATGATAAAAATTAAGAAGTAAAGGCTTGGAGAATTAAAATTGCAAGAGTTTGGCTTAAATGAAAGTTGTTGGATCATAATGAGAGTCTTTAGAGGGGGTATTTATAGCTTCTTCCCTCTAAATTTCCATTACAAAGAGATACCAAGAAGAATCCTCACAACAACTATAATATCTTGCATTTAATGCATTGTCAGAGCTGGGTCACAGTTGCTAAGCCATTTTCGTGGTCGCGACTCCATTTTCACGGTTGCAATCTACATATTCCACAATGGCTAGATAACATGTGGCACCTTCTTGTTGGTTCTTCAACTATCCGTTGTAGTCTTGGACTTTAGTATGAATATCGCAATCGCGACTATCAATTCACGGTCACGAATCCAGGATTGCGCCCTTGGTTGCAATCACGATTTGCTCTAAGTGAAATTGATCATATTGGCTTCTTAAGTTTTTTGGTTGCGATTATATTGTCGCAGTCGTGATTTTATGGTCGTGGTTGCGATTTCATGGTCTTTGTTGCGACTCAGAAGCAATCCAATATACTTTGAAAGATTTTGATTTCCTTTCAATTTCAATCAATGAATATGATATATTCTGTAAAACAAACACTTGAACAAACATTAGATAGCTTTCAATTTGATTGACAATATCAAAATAGAGATTGACTAAGTTTTGAAATAAATTAGGTCAACACATAGGTTGCTCAATTTTTTTATTTCTTATTTAATAATTATTTTCAAAATAAAATAGATTATAACTTGAAACTAATTATTTTGGAAAAAAATTATAATTTTTCAAAAAATTATAGTTAACATTATAATTTTCAAAATACAAAGAATTATTTTCTAATTATTTTTAACTAAATTATAATTCTAGCTACATGTTTTCAAAATAAATTAAAAATTCAACTAAATTATTATTATTTAATAATTAATAGCTACATATTAATTATTTTAGCTGAAAATAAAAAAAATAAAAAAGATAAGCAATTATTGAACTACCTATGTGGCACTTGTAGATAGCTTTTTTTTTTTTTTACTTTTTTACTTTCTTATTTAAGAGTTATTTTCAAGATAAAAAAAATTATAATTTCAACTAATTATTTTGAGAAAATTTATAATTTTTCAAAAAAAAAACAGCTAAAATTATAATTTTGAAAGTAAAAAAATTATTTTCAACTAAATTATAATTTTAGGTACATATAATTTTCAAAATAAATTAAAAATTTAACAAAATTATTATTATTATTCAATAATTAATAGCTACACATTAATTCTTTTAGTTGAAAAATAAAAAAATTAAAAAAAAAAAGAAAAGCAATTGTGATTTTTTTAATTTAACTTAATTTTTTAATACTTTAAGCAATTATTGAATTTTATTGACAATTTTATTAATGAATTTAATATATAAGTATCAATAATTTTATTAATAAATTTAATATATAAATTTAATGAATTAATTTTATTAATGAAAATTATGATTATTTTTTATTTTAAAAATAATTATTAAATAAGAATAAAAAAAAATGAGTTGTCTACGCTACTACAACGTATGTGGCTCAATAATCTTTTGACGATGAAATTCACACTGTTCAAGGTTGAGGGATTTTTAAAGCCAAATTAGAAGAAAAAGTAAACCACTAATATTTAAAAAGACTTAATAGGCCTAATTACTTAATGTCAGAGGCTTTTTGTATGTTTGCTCTTATACAATGTTGTTTAACATTTTTCAACATGTTATGTTTTAGGTATTTTTTGTGATTACTTTATTTTTAAATAAAGTAATCTATTTTATTTGCGAAAAAAGAAATTATTTTTTATAAAAAATAATAATTTTATTCATATTTTTTCGTAAATTACACTATTTTTTGTAATTTTTTTTAGTTATGAAAAACTTTTAATTATACAAAAATATAACTTTTTTTTGTAAAATAATAATTTTACAAAAAAGAAAAATAATTTCTTAATTACAAAAAAAAAAGGATCTCTAATAAAAAAATCATAATCTTCTTATATTTTTTCGTAAATTAGATTTTTTTTTTATAAAGTTTATAGATATATGAATTTAAAATACTATATTAATTATTCTAGTATTTCTCATTTTTAATTAGTAAAATATGATAGCAGATTAATTTAATTATAATACTTTAAATATTTTAATTGTATTTATTATTTATAACTATTCTATTGGCCATAAAAATAAAATTTTGTACTTATTTTTAAAACAAAGTAATATAAAAAATTTGACTATACGATATCTTTTATAAAAAGATTGTGATTTTTTTTTAAAACAGAGTAATATTTTTTTGTTATTATAAAATTATTTTTCTCTTAAAATTATTATTTTGTATAAAATAAATCATATTATAAAATAAATTATAATTTCATAAAATTAAAATTTTTTTTCGCAATTAAATAAAATTACAAAAAATAATTTGATTTATGAAAAAATATAAATAAAATTATAATTTTCATAAAAAAATTATTTTTTCACAATAAATTAAATTATTTTATTTTAAAACAAAATAACCTAAAAAATTTCCTATACTTTTATTGTTGCCAACAAAGTGTAATGGAAGTTATTAAAAGATAAAAGTTTAAGATGGTAAGAAATTGAATGTTTTGCCCTTTTTTTTTTTTTTTTTTTTTTTTTGGGTTACGGCATAAATTTGACTCCGATTCAAAGTCGAGAATTCTCAAATTTGGAGATATTGGAATGCCAGTAAACCAAATGGTACCGATATGGGTTAATAGTTCTTAAGGAAAAAAAAAAAAAGAAGGCTAAAATGAAAAGGAAAAGGAAAAAATAATCTAAGCCTACAAAAAGGGGATTGGGATAGTTTCATTTTCAAGGCCTCATTTTACATTGCAGACACTTCGTCAGTTTGTTTCTCTGTAGAGACTAGAAAATTGCTGTAGCTTTTTTTTTTTAATAATTTTACTCGGAAGAAGACAATCTTAATTCTCTCAGCTTTTAAACTACAACTCTTCTTTGTGTTAGCCAAAGATTTCTTCTTCTCACTCCTGCGAGAAGAGAAAGATGAGGCGTTTTGCTTTGGGTTTTTTGCTAGCCATTTTGATCTACCAGGGATATTTCCATATCAATTGTGAAGCAAGGGACAATTTCATTAGAACCAGAGGAGCCCATTTCTTCTTGAATGGTAACCCTTACTATGCAAATGGCTTCAATGCTTACTGGTTAATGTATATAGCTTCTGATCCATCTCAGAGACACAAAGTTTCAACTGCATTTCGTGAAGCTTCTAGCCATGGCCTTTCTGTGGCTAGAACTTGGGCTTTTAGTGATGGTGGTTATAGGCCTCTGCAATACTCCCCTGGCTCCTATAATGAACAAATGTTTAAGGTCTCTTCAACACTTCTATTTTCTTTTCTTTTTTTAACAAATCCAAAATTAAATCACTCTACTCCTATATTATGAATCAAAGACTTGATTATAATGTTATTGACCTAGTTAAACAATTACTTGTCAGATTTCAATTCTTAATATTTTTTATTATAAGCGTAATCAATTTTCTATTTGTTCTTTAAATGGTTTAAATTAAGGAATTTGATGAATTTTTTTATTTTATTTTTTGTGGGGGTTGGTTTAAAGGGACTGGATTTTGTTATAGCTGAAGCTAGAAGATATGGGATCAAGCTCATATTAAGCTTGGCTAACAACTATGAGAGCTTTGGAGGAAAAAAGCAGTATGTGAATTGGGCTAGAAGTCAAGGGCAGTACCTTTCTTCTGATGATGATTTCTTCAGACACCCTGTTGTTAAGGGTTATTTCAAGAACCATATCAAGGTAAAATTCTTATTGCTTGAATATTTCAATTTCTTTTTCTTATACTCAAGATTCATTTTATTATTTTGTTGATTTCTTCTTCTTCCTTTTTTTTTTTTTTTTTTTTTTTTTTTGTTTCTTAATTAATTTCAATTTTTTTTTCTTTTTATGAACAAAATTTCCATGGATTTTGTCAAATTTGCATAGAGTATGCAACTTGGTCTGTATTTTTAGTAGTCATTTTTCTCTTGATTTGAAAATTTTCTTTTTATGTTTTATGGCAGACTGTTCTTAACAGATACAACAGCTTTACTGGAATTCATTACAAAGAGGATCCAACAATCATGGCATGGGAGCTTATGAATGAGCCTAGATGTACATCTGATCCTTCTGGAAGGACTATTCAGGTTTCTTTAATATTTGTTTATTATCTGACATCTAACTTTTCCTTCTTTTTACCCCCTTATTATTTTAGTTATTTGGAATTCAAAAAACCCATAAATCTTTTTTCTTGGTAGTAGTTAGATTATTTTTAACACTCTAAAAAATTGATATTAAAATTACTGATGTAATTGTGAGGATACGAATTCCAATCTAAACAACTAATTAGAGTCAAATAAACAAAATTAATATATATATATATATATATATATATTGAAAACTTTTTTGGCGGAGAGATTTTTAAATTTTTAAATATATTAAAATTTATAAATTTTAAATTCATAAATTTTAAAATTCATAAATTTTAAAAATTAAGTGGTTTGAATTAATTATAAAATCAATGAATTGATTAGAGATAATTTTGAAATATTATAAATTTATTATAGACAATATTAAAATAAAAAAAATTATTATAATTTCTCATACAAAAAAAAAAAGATAGATTTTGAACTTTTTCATTTAAGAAGTGGAAAATTAAAATTTTTAAAAATGAATGATTTTAGAGAAATTTTTTTATTTAATTTTTTAAAAACTATTAAATGATAAAATTACTCTGAATTTATAAATTTTATAAAATTTCTAGCGGCAAATGAGTGGTTTAAGTTTTTCCTCTTAATAGATCACTCAATCAAATCCCAAAAATTTAGAAGTGCATTTTCAATTTCGATGTAATTTTTCTGGTCCACTATTGAATAAAGGCTCAGGTACCTTTATGCTCTTTTACTTTTAGCCCCACTTCCATGAGGGTAAGTCTTTTCTTTTTTAGGAGAGCAGTGTCCTCTTTAATGAATGCAAAGTTTGGTATAACAACTATGTTATCATAATTTTCTAATTCATCTCTCTCTCTCATTTTATATATATGTCACAAATGATTTATTTATAAATTCAATAAATTTTGATTAGAGTTCATATTTAAAATAGATGGTATCAATTTTATAGTATCAATTTTAATAAAATTTGATTTAAATTAACTTTTAATAGAATTTTATTTGAGATAAAATGTGTTTTTGCCAAATATACCGGTCTTATACACGTCTCTAAACTAATTTTTATCCAAATATATTGTAAAACACCAAAAATCCGTAACATTTGCCCCTGTTTAAATGAATAACATAACTTGAGAAATAGCCATTCATAATAGCTAACGTGGCAAAGAATGAGAACCATAACCTAACGGGGATATTAAAAGTTGTATTTTTTCATGTTTTCTCTCTTTCCTTTGTATTCAATTCTCTCGCTTCATCTAACTTGTGTTCCTAATAATTATAAACTCTAACAATTTGACATCTAAAATCGGAAAGAGGAAGAAAGGGCGTTGGAACTTGGAGGAAAAGAGAATAACTGAAAAATGGTACACACTGTATTCCATCTCAGTTGTGATTTAAATACACAAGCTAACCAATTAATTTTTCATAATTTTAGCAACAAATAATTCCACTAACCCATGACAATCAGCATTTCCTAGGATAGCTTATACACATACTAATCAACCAAGAAAATATGACAGTTTATTAACAATTGTTGACAAAGTAAAATAAAGTAAACAATGGACTTAATAAATTTCTGCATTATTTCTGACACTCACTTTTAATGCAGAAATTTATGTCACAAAAAATATTTTGAATATTCAAATTTTGCAAAAGAAAATAGTTTTATAAACAGACTATCTATTATATTGCAGTTTTGAGACAATGTTTGTATCTTTAAGAAGTTTTACAGTTTCGAAACTTGCCGGTCTCTTCAAGAAGATTTTGCAGTTTTGAAACTTGCTGATCCCTTAAAAAAAAACACATCCATCAAAATAAATGGTTTTCTTCTGGTTGAAGATTTTCAATATGTGTTTTTAAAATTTATTGTTTGTTTTTACAAATTTTTCTATATGACTCATCTGCTTACTTATTTGTATTTAACATTAGGTCTGTAGCAATAATACTTTTCCAAATATATTGTCTTTTTACAATATGAACTTGGAGAAAAATTATTTTGCTTCTTGCCTTTGTCTCCTAATGAATCATTCCCTTTCAATTTAACTATAAGAGCTCCTTCTATAGAAAGTGGGAATGAATTTGGAGACCATGGTTAAAAAAGACAACTTTGGTACAAGTTTGCAAGAGACAATTTTGGTACAACTTTGTTAGAAAGCTTGCTATCGTCTAGGGAGTTGAGAAGCTAAAGCGCATCAAAGAGAGCACCTGATATGCAGTAATGGAGCATTGTCAATTCCTTGGTTTGCCCATTTTGAGTGGTGTTAAGGGAGGCGAGAGAGCTGCCCTGTTATTGGGATCCACAGCTCAAATAATTAAAAACCACATCAGCTATATCTGACTTTAATTTCTACCGTTTAAGTAAGGACAAATGTTAGTCTTTTTGTGCTTTACAATATATTTGGGTCAAAAATTAATTTAAGAACATATGTGAGACATGAGGTAAATATTAGAGATAAAAATGCACCTTTATCTCAAATTTATTTCAATTAACTTGGTGTATGTAATAAAAAGAGTAAAATTTCAAAAAAAATTTATTCCATATATTCATCTATCATTTAAATTCTAAGGCTATATTTGATAGATTGTAATTAATGACATAATGTATTTCATGTTAAATTACTTTGTTTGATTGTATACAAATTTTTGAATATAATATAATGTAATGAGCATTATATTATTATTTTTTCATACCTTAAAAATGTAATGAACATTACATCCAAAAAAGAATGTATTGTCTTACATTTCTCATTTCTTATTTTCTACCTTTTTTTACAACAATTTTTTTTGCAATAATTTTTTTAAATGATATTTTTCCTTTTTTTTTTTTACAATAAATATTTTTTGCACGGCTGTTTTCTTTTTTTTTTTTTGATAATTAATTTTTATGAATTGTTTTCTTAATTTTTTAAACAATTTTTTATGAATAATTTTTTCATTATTTAAAAAAAAATTTAATGACACGTTTACTTTTTCTTACAGCAATTTTTTTAATGGCCTAATTTTTTTTTTTTTCAAAAAAAAATTTTTTTAGTTACCAATTTTCTTTTTACAACACAATAAATACTTTTATCTTTTACCATAATTAATACTTATCATTTCTTTTTATCATATTAATTTTAACATAATTAATTAACTTAAATAAATATAATTTAAAATTTAATATCTTGATAATTATAAAATAATTAATTATTTTAATCATTACATTCCATTATTATTATATTTACACTTTCAAACAAACTAATGCAATGCTAATTATATTATATTATATCTTCATAATATTGTTTATTTTATTTTATTAAATTGTTCATTATATTACGTCATATCAAACATAGTATAAGTAATATATATATATATATATATATATATATATATATATATATATATATATATATATAAATCTCAAATAAAATCTATATTTGATTGGATTTGAAAATTATTGAAATATGTATCCACTTTGAATAATAACAAACTAACATAAGAATTTACAAGACGATAAATATTGGATTTATTATAAATCAATTAATTTTGTGTAAAATAAATTTCAATACTTATAAATTCATATCTTTAAAATGATTATCTAATTGATTAATATAACAACTTATAAGAAGATAAATATTGATATGAATGCAAGATGAGCAAATCTTGTCCACGTGTAAGATCATGTTCATACAATCGGCAAACTTCAAAAATAAAAAAGAATTGAAATAGAAACCAAATGTCAAGCTGTACATTTCTTAATATAATTTTTATCGTGTGAGAATATCCCATTAGTTTCAAAGCCACAAGCCTCTTCATTTAACACATTAATTTCTTTTTCATATAATTATAATCATAATTAAATATTAATTCTTGAATATTTGTGATAGGCTTGGATAATGGAAATGGCTCAGTTTGTGAAATCAATGGACAGAAATCACTTGCTTGAAGCTGGTTTGGAAGGATTTTACGGACAATCAACACCACAGAGGAAGAGTCTCAACCCTGGTATTCAAATAGGGACTGACTTCATTGCAAATAACCGCATCCCGGGGATTGATTTTGCAACAGTTCATTCATATCCTGACCAATGGTAATTAATTACCCTGTTAATTAAGCCTTTTCCAATCTTAAAATTCTTGAAATTGAATTTTATCCATTATTCTCCCCTTTTCTTATTTTAAGGAAGTTGAAGATTTATTTAACAAGTAAAAAAAGAAAATAGTACAAAAAATTATTAAATTACACTAACTTTTCCACCTGAAAATTACTGAAGTTACAAGAAAAGAAATTTTGATTCCTGAACTTACTCTTCAGATTTTTGCCACTAAGTACTGTATTTTTTATAATAATTTTGTTGACACATTGAAAATTGTTAATTAAAGAGAAGGAGAACGTGGTGGATTAAATCCATTTTAGAATTTCTTGACCATTATATTTTGAATTTTTAATTTCTCCAACATTAGAAATGTACTTGACTGGTGAACTTATGTTTTATTTTTTAATTTTTTTTTAAATTTTTAAACAAATTTCAATCTATTTCTCTCTTTCCTTAATATTTTTGTTTTTTTGGAAAATTAATAGTACTTATTTATCTACACCCAATTAATATAGTGAAACACATTAGAAAAAAATTTGAATATGGGTATTTTTTTCACTGGGAAAAAATATCGAAATAAATAATTTTGTTTTTTTAGTTATATACACCTATAAGAATGTTTTCCAATACATAAGTTCTTAAATGTTTTTTAAATTGCAAAATTCATGCTTGTGACTTAATCGACAAATCTTGAGAAGTCCAGAGGCTCAAAAATGGATTTTACCTATGATAAACTGCATCACTTGTGATACTCAAGACAATTTATGTCTATTCTCTCTCTTTTTATTTTATTTTCTTTTATTTTATTTTTGGTCACATGAGCAGGTTATCCAACTCTGACAATCAATATCAACTTAGTTTCTTGAACAATTGGCTCAATGCTCACATTCGAGATTCACAACACATCCTACGAAAACCAATCCTTGTTACGGAGTTCGGGAAATCTTCGAAAGATCATGGTTTCAGTACATACCAGAGAGACCTAATGTTTAATACTGTGTACTACAAAATATACTCATCAGCTAAAAGAGGAGGTGCAGCAGCTGGAGGTCTGTTTTGGCAACTTTTAACAGAGGGAATGGATAATTTTCGAGATGGTTATGAGATAATCTTAGGGCAACGTTCCTCTACTGCAAATGTTATTGCTCAACAGTCACATAAGCTCTATCAAATTCGCAGGATTTTGGAGAGGATGAGGAATGTGCGAAGGTGGAGGAGGGCGAGGGCAGCTAGGAGGCATCAGCGGCAGGGCGGAAATGGGGGAAGACATATTGGAAATTGAGAAGATGAATTTTCTATAAATGTGTGTGTGTGTGCAAAGTAATTTTGTATATGGTTTCTCTCTTAGAGATGATTGGTCTTCGTCCAGGAGGGTAAGGAAGCTTATTATGCGTGCAAAATTTATCTATATCTAAACTTGTGAGTTTAGTTATTAAGGATTGGTTGATGCTAATTTCTCAATAACTTCAGCAGCTTTTAGGTTGATATGTTGTGTGGAATATATTTGTCAAATAGAAATGAAACAGATATCCAAGTATCTGAACTTTTTACACCTATTCAACGATTCCATGGTTTTGATGTCCATCTATTGAGTTCAATAGTTTCATGCCTTCATAATTATGGGCTATTTTTGTTTGTGAATCTCATCATTCTAAGAAAAAATATGTGATTGATTAAAGTATTTGTGATTTATTATCATTAAATAAATAACATACTATACATTTAATATGTCTTCCATTTTTTTTTTTATGGAAGGAAATAGTGTATTAAGAAAATAAAAAAAGATGCAAAAACATGAAATTTGAAACCGGACTACCCAAAGCCAACAGGCCTCCCAAATACACCCAAGAATAACTTAGGCACCAAATACCATGTGAAAAAAACCTCGAAACATCAAGATTACAGTTGAACAATAGGAAAGAAAACATAACCAAATATTAACCAACATAGCAAAGATTATAATTGCAGCAGAATAAGTAGCAGAACCCAAATAGCAAACGTTGCATAACAAGGATATAGCAATGCAAGCTACTGCTCTGAAAATTCATGCCTAACCCAGAGTGTAAAGGCAGCTGGAAAGGCCAAAATCAAGAAGGTGGCTCAATATCAGAAAGTTTAGATTCCGCAGCAACACAAACTAACAGGAATTGCACCAGGCAGAGGGATGGATACAAGGCAAAGCGCGTCAAAGCTTTGGAGCGTTTCACATAGCAGCAGGAGTAAAGGCCATTAGCAAACAACAGAGATAGGACATCCAAAACTAGTAGACCCAATATATTCGATTAGCATCAGATGATCAGAAATTAGAGGCGTCAATATAGAAAGTCAAAAGCAAGGAAGCGTGAACATCTCAAAGCCAAGCAATGAAGTATTGAGTATGTCTGACTCCTTGCTTTGCTAGAGAATCGGAAAGGAAATTCTTTTCTCTAAACTCATTGTTCAGCCATCGTGTCGATTTCACGAAAATCAAACCTCCACTTCCATGGTTTGCTTTCTACACTATTCCTATCCATGATACTACGACAGTTGAGTCCCCCTTAATGTAACCTCCAAGATTGGCAATTTAGTGAAGAAGAGGAGGAGACACATGAAGAAGAAGAGGCCCCTCATCAAGAAGAAGAGGAACCTAAAGATAGAGGAGATGCTTCTCAAATTTCTTTTGTTTATCTTACTTTGTTTCAAATTTTTTTTTTTTTTTATGCATTCTAGTATGGCATTATCCAACTTCAAATTAATGCAATTATGAATTTTCTCAATTTTAATCTTGTGTGCTTAAGTATAGATATTCTATTTTCTCTTTATGCAAAGTTCTTTATGCATTTCATTCCTTTTTGATATTGCCAAAGGGCGAGAAAATTTTATAAGAACTTAAATATAAAACAAATATGTTAAAAGGGGGAGAATATGTTAAGGGGGAGAAATATATATATAATGTGTTTATGGTTAATGATTCAAAATTCTTTTTGAAATATTCTTTAAATATGTTTATCTTTGCATCAATTGAGGGGATGTACTCTCAATTCAATTTAATTTTAAGTTATTTTATATTTAAATTCAATTTGATTGTCAAAATCAAGAAGGGGGAGATTGTTGACCTAAGTTGTTTTAAAACTTAGTCAATCTCTATTATGATCTTGTCAATCAAATTGAAAGCTATCTAATGTATGTTTAAGTGTCTATTTTGCAAATTAGAACATGTTTGATAAATTGGATTTCAAAGAAACTCAAAATCTCCTTAAGTATGTTGCATAGCTTCTGAGTCCCGACCTTTATACTAGAATCGCGACTGCGACCATGTTCTCATGATCAAGATCTTGAGAAGGCAAATTAATTCAAAATTCATACAGAATGAATCACAACCTCATTTGCTACCATGACTCTGGACGCAATATTGGATTCATGATCGTGAAATAGTAGTTGCAACCGCGACTTTCATTTTGAATTCAAATGCTGCAATGGACATATATGGAGGAGCCAGCAAATAAGAGCCATGTGTCACTAGCCATTATGGAATCTGAATATCGTGAACGTGAAAATGTATTTGCGACCATGAAATTTCAGTCGCGCCCTCGAAATGTTAGTAGCGACCTCAACTTTGGTAAAAATGCAGATTTGAAGCAAGATTTTAAAGCTGTCATGAAATCATTAACTTCATATTATTTCTAATTGGAATTTGAAAAAGAAAATCATATAAATACCTTCTTCAAACATCCTAACAAGCAGAACAACATTTATTGAGAGCCAAATCTTTGCAATTTCAAATCTCATATCTTAATCTTTCATTATTACTATTTGATTGTTGTAAGAGCATTGATTGCTCAAGTTAGGTTGAGTGTTAGCCTTGAAAATACAAGTATTGGGTTAAGAGTGAGCCACTAGAAAACTCTTGCATAGGTTTAAGTGTGAGCCTAAAGGTAACACTTGATAAGGTTGTGTGTGAGCCATTGAAACACATTGTAAGTTTGGAGTGAGCTTGAAACTCCTTATAAATATCAACTAGTAGTAGAATACCCAATTGAGATTGGGGAGTGGACGTAGGGTTCCTTATCTCCTCTCTATCTAAATTTTTAATTTTCCACCAATTCAATCCCCCTTCTTGGTGCATAAGGGCAAACACTATGTCAAGCAAATTGGTCATGAAAACTTTTAGGGTGGGTGTGGGTTGTTACATCCCTGTGGTCCATTTTTCACCCTGTTATTAGTATACCGAATTCTCTGCTTATGAATGTTCAGTAATAGTCACCTCAACATCCTTATGGTTCTTTTTGCCAACTTCCTTACCTCAAAGTTCAACCATGCTCTCACTCAAACATGTCCAAATGCAAACCTAGAAACCAATTTGGTTCCTTTCTTACCATTCCTTTTTGCTTGGGTTCACTATCATCAGTATCACTTTAGAGACCAAGCAATTTTGATGTGAGGATAACTATAAACCTTAAATTTTACACCCCAAATTTTAAAAAATAAAATTTACAACCTTACCTATGGTTGCCTTGAGGTATCTTATGGTGTTGCAAGCTTGGCTTGCAGTTGTTGCAGGTAGTCCCTACAAAATCGCAAGGCTATACTGCATTAGCAAAGTAGCAGTCTAATTTTCTCCTTTTCTTTTTCTTCTAAATTACACATCGGAACTTCTTAAACTCTTTCCATAGCCTTTTCCCTATATGTAGGGACCCCTATATTCAGTTTTCTCTACACACTCAGACTTGCTAGATCAATCCCTATCTCAAAAGCAAGCAATCTTTTTAGCTTTTTCTGCAAAGAGACAAGCTCCCCTAGTCCAATTTTTTTTTTTTTTTAATTTTTGCTTTGGTATTGCATCTTGCTTTGCAAAGTGAGTTGGGTTGCGACTTCCTGAGCCAACCTATTAAGTCAAAAAGTTTTACGTCATCTAAGGCAAGTTTCCACCATCTCAAAGCCTCACAAGCACAAGGTAAGTCTATTTTCCTTTCCTTTATTTATTTCATTTTATTTTTCCCTTCTTGGGATTCTCTTCTCCCCTTTAGGCTCCTTGTCTGATTCATTTCTTTTATACCCCTAGCTCTCTGGTTAGTTAATTAAAATATGAAATAATTAATTTAATATGGTAATCAATTAAAATTAATCAATCAACTTTATCATGAAATAAAAAGCTAGGTTAAACAAACCTCTTCACAAGAAGGAAGAACCATGTGAGTTATAATTCCTATTCAAAGGGATACATATGCATGCTTAGTTGAAGCAATAAATCCAATTAAAATAAACTAATTTCTCCCCCATCACCTTTCTCACTTTAATATGATTTCTTTTAGTTTATTGATTTTATTAAGACTTAGTTGGGGGAATGTGTGACGTTTCTAAAACCTATAAGGGCTAGAGGTAGTATCCCTTAATTTTGGATTTTTATTGCAACTTTAGCTTAACTTTCATTTCTTTAGTTTCTTTTTATTTTATTTATCTTTTGAAGGGATTGTACATGTATTAATTATGAAACTTATTTTTAAGTTACAACTAAATTAATTGCCAAACCATTTTTGATAAAATTCACCAAAATTCTAGTCCTTGAATCCTCTTTGGTTTCAGGGCTAGTATACTTTTTCCTTTGGAATAATAATTAGAGTCAATTCAGGATTTTTCCTTAATCTTTTTCACAATGAAAATAAAATTAAAGTAGTAACACTAATATATTTTTTAAAAAATCAATCAATTTAAGTCTGAGGGCTTCAACATAAGTTTGAACCTAAATGAGCATTTTGATTCCTTTAGCGGATCAAACTGGTACTTGGACAAGGCCTCACAAATGACTGAAGCTTGGTTGAAGTTAGCTTATTGAACATTAAGGATGAAAGTGAGAACAGCTTGGAAGTTCCACTCGCCTTTTAAGGAGATTGGTTAAGGCTTCCATGTCAATCGGATCAGCCTTTGGTACCTTGAATCAAAACTAAAGAAACTAGGTGAGAGATGGGTAGGGACATGAAAAGTTGATGAGTGTATGGACATACAGACTCTGGGAAAAGGATTCCTTACAATGTTGTGGGCTAACTATTTTCAAGCTTTGAAGATCACCTAAGATATGATGGGCCAAAGGTTTTGGGCTTAGAGTGGTGTCTAAGTTTTTTGGATAAGGGATGAAAGATGAGATTTTGCTAAATGGCCTTTAAGGCTAAACCCCTTGGATGAAAAGTATTCAAGGTTCTTAGTGTTTAAGGCTATTAGGTCAAAGGTATTCAGTTAGGGTAAATGTGTTAGGTGTTGAAGGTTTTAGGTATGTTGGGCTAAAGATATTGGGCTTAAGAGTAATAGGTTGGTTTTGAAGGTTTTGGGTAAAAGATCTTGGGCTTAAGATAATGTGTGAGGTTTTGGATAAATGATTTTGGACAAAAGGTATGATGAAGATACTGCTATTGGCATCTAGGTTTTTTAGATAAGGGTGAAAGGAAAGGATTAAAGTTGTGCTTCGATAATGGAGTTTGAGATTTAGTTTTGGATAAGAGGCAATGGCATTTAATGAATCTTGGTTTAAGGTTCAAGGGTTGAAGATGGTTGAGGTTCACATTTAGGGGGAATTTTTATTTTATTTTATTTTATTTATTTATTTATTTATTTTTATGTATGGATGATAGAGGATTGAGTGTTTAGGATGTTAGGCTTGGGGTGTGAGTTTTGATATTTGGCATTTAGGTTAAGGGATAGGGTGATGGTGTTTGAGGTTAAATGCTAGGGTGATGGTGTTTAGGATTAAAGGCTAGGGTTGTAGTGTTTAAGGTTTGTGGGTGAATGTGTTTGGATAGAGATGTGTGTTTAGGCTTGGATTGACCTTTTTTATGATTAAGGTACAATTTAGACTTGAAATAAATGCATATTTTTGTACATTGTAGATGCATGAAGAAAATATTTCATGACTAAGCAATTGTACAAATGCTTCAATTATGGTACATATAACCAAAAGTCCATATTCTACACCTATTACATGAAAGGGCAAAGGTAGATTGGATAAGGTACTGTCACACTAGATTAATGATATACCTAAGCACATTTGAGTCAAAGAGTCTTACTTAGGTCAAACAATATGAATTGCTCATTACTCCTTAAAAAGGATCAAAAGATTCATCGCTGGATGGATGATTTTGTTATCGGCAAATAGACCTAATGAGGGTTACTTACTCTATACTACTCATTGTCCATTGTTTTCTTAGAACAAGGCCTAGAGGTAAAGAGTCTATACAAATGATGCATGAAAAGTCACAATTATATTAAAAGCCAAACTTTATTTTTAAACTAATTAGCAGTCTTAAAGTGTCCCTAATGGAGTCGTAAGCTCAAGGCCTTGCTAGAGTACCAAGTCTGATCCACTCAGTTAGTACATCATTCAAAAATAAAAAATCTTAGAGGTATTGGGAATAGGCTCCTTGCTGAGCAAAAACAAAGTACTACTCTTCAAGTGGCTGTGGAGGCTTAATAAAGGCATAAATAACCTATGAAAGGCGATTATGTGTGATAATATGGTGTTAGCACCAAATAATTAAGAATCCTCAACCTCAATTCAAAATATGTCGATAATATGGAGAGATATTATGTAGACCCAATTGGAACCAAAATTCACTTATCACATTAAATAATATATTGGTTTAGGAGATGGAAGCAAATTTTAGGTTGATACTTGGATTGGGGCTTCTCCTTTTAAAAGTTGTTTCCCATGACTTTACTCTCTTTCTATAAACAACTATGCTCTCATCAAAGACATGGGCATTTGGGAGGGTCTCAATTGGGTTTGGTGTTTTTGGTGGAAAACATCTCTTAGGGGCAATGAAATCGGTGATCTAGATACATTCTGGAACCTAGTTAACAATATGCTCCTTATACATTAATAATCTGATAAAAATGTATGGCCCCAAACACAAGCGGCATATATTCTATTAAGTTTGTAACTTCAATCCTCATAGTTGAATAAGATATGATCTGTGATAAGTACGTCACTAGGGTATGGAAAGGGCTTGCTCCTCCTAAAATTGAAAATTTTCTTGGCTGTCCTTATTAGGCAATCTCAACACAAAAGTCTTTTCTGGCTAAAAAAGGTATTATTGTGCCTGGTATGTCTTCTTGTCCCTTATGTCTTACTGATGAAGAGGTGACTAATCATTTGCTTGCCTTATGTCCTAAAGTATCTAACCTATGGTATAAATAGTCGATTGGCAGTGTCTTTCCTAGTGTATACCTTGGACCTGAAAAGATTTACATCTTCAATAAAAGGGGCTGGTTTGCGAGAAATTCCAACAAAAAGTCTAATTTACTCATTTTCATGTAGTAATATGGTCAATTTGATTGAAAGAAACCAACTGATATTCAATGAAAAAGCTATTTCTTTGGAGAATCTCTTTTTCTTATACCTTTATAAGTCATCATATTGGCTTAAAGCAACTGACAAGTTGGATATTCTTTAGACTCAAGTTCTTTTCCTTGCAATAGATGCCATCAAGAAATACTCCCCTCCTCTAGAAACTATACCTTTAATGTCTTGGGAGCCACCTTTGGTGGGTGTCTAAAATGGAACACAAATGGCTCTTCTACAGAGAAACCAAGACTTGCTAATATTGGAGGAGTCCCAAGCAATAGAGATAGTGTGATCGTGTGCATTTTTTTTTTGCTTATATAGCTATCTGTGATTCTAATTATGCAGAATTGATAGCAATTAAAAAGGCACTTCAATTATCAGCTCAAAGCCTACTGTTGCATTTTTGAAGAAGTAATCATTGAATTGGGACCCATATGACATTGCATATCAAATATGTCTTAGTGAATATAGTCTAAAAGAGATAGTCTCTTTTAGACTTTTTGAAGAAGTCTATTGGTCTCATCTTAAGGTTGAGATGAAGGGACAATGGGAGCAACTTGGGGTTCTTCTTCTTGAGCTTGATTAGATTCACCTATAACAATTCTTGATCTTTTCCTAGTTTTTTCTTGGATCCCAACATCTCCAAAAATATATTCATATTTCTCTTCTTTTTCTCTCAATGCCTTTGCATGGATCATGTATTGGAAATCTATAAGGGATTTTTTAAATGGTTTTTGGAGAATGGCTTTGTTAGGTGGAGTAAGAGCCCTAACATGCTTGGCTATTGTGGTGATATGGGAAGAAAGTAGAATTGCACCTTTTTTTGGTGGAGGAGAGATGGAGGAAATGATCAACAAGGAATCAAGCAGTTTGGATGCTCTTTCCTTTCACAAGACCATAAAGGAAGAAAAGATCTCTTTAGGAGACTTTCTCATTACCATCTTCTCTAGCATTTATGGTTAGGATGACAATCGTATGGAGAACCTAAATGGAGAGTGTTTTGATATGTTTGGCAGGAGAGGATTTTGGATCGAATTTTGGTTCAATGGAAATTTTAGTCCAAAAAGAGTTGAGTTCAAAGGAGAAATCATTGATGGTGTAGGCTCCTTCAGTTTGAAGCCCAAAAATGTTAGCAAGATCTTGGAGTGAAAGCTCATAGAGTTTGCTAAAGAAGTGAAAATTGATGGCATAATGGACATGGGTAGGATGAAGCTTTTTGTGTACAACTAGGGTGGCAAGAAATTCCCTTGTTAATTCATCATAGCCCTCATCATCAACAAACACAAACTTCCCCCACTCTAGATTTTTGAGATAGCCAATAATGCTATCCTTAATACCTAAGGTTTTAAGACAAACAAGGCTTAGTATTTTGGTGGGTAGAATGGTTTTATCTTGAATTCTAAGGAAATTTTGTTTTTCTTTTTGTGTAATTCCCCTCATGAGTTCAAGAGGAGAGGGTTGTTGAGAGGTTTGGACTTCTTTCCCTTTTCTAGATGGTCTTCTTGAAGCCCTTGATGGAGAAGTGTTTGAAAAGAGGAAGAAAAGCTTTAAAATGAGAGGAGAGTTCGAGAGTAGTAGAATTTGAAGTAGGAAAGAGTTTGGAGAGTTAAAAGATGAGTAAAACTAAAATAGTGGGGTATTTATAAGCAAAAAATAGGTTAAAAACGGTCATAAAACGGCTATATTTGCATTAAATTTGATTTTGCCTATTGAAAAACAACTATATTTTAAAAGCTGTCAAACTTTGAATCGCAACTGCAAATTTTGAAAATTTCAAAAGTTGCATTCGCGATTTATAGATTGCGAGCAAGACTAAGGGTGCTAAAAGGTAACGGCTATAAATTTGAATTTCGCAACCATGATTCACTTGTAGCAACCGTGAAATTTAAAAAATAAAAAATTTTTAAAAACATTTGAGTGAAGATATATGCAATGCAATTGGCATTATAACTCAAGATCAAAATAGATACAGTTATATAATCTATAAACTATGATATATAAAAAATCATTGAAAATAAATTCAAGCAATTTGGATCAAATATACCAAAAATCAACCATAAAGCAACCAATATGCAACCAAAAATTCAAGAACATTGCACAAAGTTAAAAGCTTGATTTTAATTAAATTAAGACACACATCAATTCAAGATTAAATATTAAAATAAACTATAAATAAGAATGTCATAAAATGCATAAGATTTTGATGTATATGAAAAACTTTATGTAATTTTGAAAATCTAAGGTGAAGAGCTCCCATCAAGCATACCAATTTCCCTTTTTATGAAATTTAATCTTTCTTCATTCAAAGGTTTTGTGAAAATATCAGCAAGTTGGTTAATTGTATCAATGAATTCTAATACAACATCACCACTTTGCACATGATCTATTAATAAATGATGCCTAATGTCTATATGCTTACTCCTAGAATGTTGGATGGGATTTTTGGAAAGATTTATAGCACTTGTGTTGTCACATTTGATGGGAATGTGACCAATCAATTGACTGTAGTCCTTGAGTTGTTGTTTCATCCAAAGAACTTAAGTGCAACAGTAGCCCACCGCCATATATTCTACTTCAGTGGTGGACAAGGCAACCAAAACTTGTTTCTTGCAAAACCATGAAACTAAACATTCACTAAGAAAATGACAAGTTCTAGAAGTACTTTTTCTATCAAGCAAACTACTGGCATAATCTGCATCTGAAAAACCAATTATTGAAAAATATGAGTTTTTAGGATACCACAGCCCTAAATGTAATGTGCCTTGTAAATATTTTAAAATTCTTTTAGCGGCATGCAAATGAGATTCCTTAGGACAAGATTGAAAATATGCACATAAACAAACATTATACATTATGTCGAGTCTAGATGCCATAAGGTAGAGAAGAGAACCAATCATACCTCTATATTTCTTCTCATCTATTGGCTTACCCTTTTCATCTTTGTCAAACTTAGTTAATGTGCTCATTGGAGTTTTGCTACTTTTGCAACCATCCATGCCAAACTTCTTAAGAAGCTCATTTGTATACTTAGATTGGTTGATGAAGATACCATCTTTGCATTGTTTGATTTGTAGTCTTAGGAAGAACTTGAGCTCACCCATCATACTCATCTCAAATTCCCTAGTCATACACTTGGCAAATTCTTCACAAAGATGTTCATTAGTAGCACCAAATACAATATCATCAACATAAATTTGAACAATTAAAGTGTTATTTTTGTGCCGTTTTACAAAAAGTGTTGTGTCAACCTTGCCCTTAACAAAATCATTTTTCAAAAGAAATGTACTTAGCTTTTCATACCAAGCTCTAGGAGCTTGTTTCAAACCATACAAGGCTTTAGTTAATTTATAAACATGATTAGGAAGTTCATGATGTTCAAAACCAAGAAGTTGCTCAACATAAACGTCTTCCTTAATAAATCCATTTAAGAAAGCACTTTTAACATCCATTTGAAAAAGTTTAAAATCCATATGACATGCATATGCAAGCAAGATTCTAATAGCTTCTAATCTTGCTACCAAAGCAAAAGTTTCATCATAATCAATGCCTTCCTCTTGGTTATATCCTTTGGCAACCAATCTAGCCTTATTTCTAGTAATGAAGCCTTGCTCATCTAACTTGTTTCTATAGACCCATTTACATCCAATAATGGGATGATTTTTGGGTTTAGGAACAAGTTCCCAAACTTTATTTCTCTCAAATTGGTTGAGTTTCTCTTGCATAGCAATCACCTAACTCTCATCATTAAGAGCCCTATCAATAGTCCTTAGCTAAATTTAAGAAACAAATGCAAGATTATTATCTATGGCTTTAAATTGAGATTTAGTACTTACACCTTTAGATGGATCACCTATGATTTGCTTTTTGGGGTGATTCTTGGGGTATCTCCACTCCCTAGGTAGTTCTTGAACATCTTCCTCTTGTGGATTTGATTGATCCTCATGATGTTCTTGGTTTTCCATTTGGTCTTCAACTTCCTTTGGAGTCTCATCTTTATCCAATCCAAGCTTTTCAAATTCACCTATAAGATCATCAAGAACACTACATTTCCCAAGATCAAGTTTACTAGATTCATCAAATACAACATTCAAAGACTCTTCAATTACCATAGTCTTTTTGTTAAAGACTTTATAAGCTTTACTAGTGGTGGAATATCCTAGAAAAATGCCTTCATCGATTTTAGAAGCAAATTTTCCAAGATTATCCTTGGTATTTAATATATAGCACTTATAACCAAATACTCTTAGATATGAAATCTTGGGCTTTCTTCCATTCCATAACTCATAAGAAGTTTTATTCAATATGAGTCTTTTAAAAACTCTATTTGAAATGTAACATGAAGTATTAATGGCTTTCGCCCAAAAATAAGTTGGTAAACCATATTAATTAAGCATAATTCTAGCCATTTCAATCAAGGTTCTATTTTTCCTTTCTACAACACCATTTTGTTGAGGTGTTCTAGGAGTGGAAAAATTATGTGAAATTCCATGTTCAATGCAAAAATTTTCAAAAAATTCATTTTCAAATTCTTTTCCATGATCACTTCTAATTTTGGAAATGAAATAGCCTTTCTCATTTTGAACTCTTTTTGCAAAACTTTTAAATGCCTCAAAAGCATCACTTTTATGAGTCAAGAAACTAACCCAAGTAAATCTAGAGTAGTCATCAACAAACACATAGGGATACATTTTTCCACCTAAACTAGCAATTCTACTAGGTCCAAACAAATCCATATGAATAAGTTGAAGGAATCTAGAAGTACTTACAATATTTTTTGATTTGTAGGATGATTTATGTTGCTTTTGCATTTGACAAGGTCCACATGTCTTGTCCTTTGAGAATTTGATCTTTGGAAGTCCTTCAACAAGCTCATCCTTGCAAAGACTATGAAGAAGCTCCATACTTGTATGTCCAAACCTTCTATGCTAAAGCCAATATTCATTGCTAATAGACATGAAACACTTGACATCTTGGTTAGGCAAATCATCAAAGTCAATCATGTAGGTATTGCCTTCTCTTTCACCCTTAAACACTACATTATCATTAGCTAAAGTGGTGACAATACATGCTTTAGAGTCAAAGATGACCTTATTACCTTTGTCACATAATTGGCTTACACTTAGCAAATTGAATTTTAAACCATCAACTAAAAGAACATTTTCAGTAAGAGAATGATTGTCCTTACCAATGTTACTAATGCCTACTATCTTACCTTTGGCATTGTTACCAAATGTGATGTTTCCACCTCTCTTTTCTTTCAAATTTGTGAAGATTTTTGAATTTTCAATCATGTGTCTTGAACATCCACTATCTACATGCCATTTGTTTTCCTTGGTATTGAATTTGAGACACACCTATAAGAAAAGATTAATCATTTTGTTTTAGGTACCCAAATATATTTGGGTCCTTGGGGGTTAACCTTGGAAGAATCCTCAAGCTTGAGTTAAGCCTTTCTTATATAATAAAATAAATTTATATGACCATCTTTCATACAACAATAGCACTTGAGTTTAGACTTGAAGGTCCTTTTGAAATTTGCCATATTATTGTAAAATTTTGGTCTCTTCATAATATTATGACATGAATGCACACATTAACAAGTATTATGTTGTGCTTGTGGGTGCCTTTAAGCATACCTCTTTTGATACATAAATGCATGGTTAACTCTTTGAGGCTTATTAAGTCTAATGTAACCTTCTGAGTCTTGTTAGAACTTGGAGGTTTAGTGTGTGTTTTAACTTCCTTGTTAATTACCTCAATACTAGAGGATTGAGGAGTTGTAGCCTTTACAAACATAGTAGGAGAGGATGTGGATGGAGATGTGCTATCAAAGCCAAGACCATGTCTCATAAGGGCTGGCCTTTGTGATACAATAAGAGTATCCAAGGCTTCTTTTCCTTTATCAAATTTTGAGATTGAGTTTATTAATTCTTCAATCTCAATCTTCAAAGCATTTTTTCCTTTATATAAAGAATTAAAAGAGGAGGTTTTAGAGGTGATTTCATCCAATGAGCTTAACATTAGAGGTTTTCAAGCTTAAAATAAGTTTTTCCAATTCTTTAAAATTCTCCTCCAACTTAGAATGCTTTTCCTTAAAAAATTTCATTTTTGATTTATACTTTTTGCATTTTAAATTCATAGCTTTAATTAGCTCATCCTCATTATGCATATCATCATTAATATCATCACTAGATTGAGAGTTAGAGCTTACCTCATTTGATGAGTCCTCTAAGGTCATGAAACATAAGTTTGCAACATCCTCTTCTTCTTCATCACTTGAAGAGTCATCATCCCATGTTGCTTTAAAACCCTTCTTCTTCTTCTCCTTGTCCCATTTCTTTTTCTTCTTAATGTTAGGACATTCTGTTTTTATATGACCTTGCTTGCCACATTCATAGCAAGTAATGTCATTCTTCTTTTCTTTGCTTGAATTGGAGTTGTAATTTGATGATGTTCTCTTAAAGGGCCTTTTTTCTTTCTTTCTTCTCTTGATGATGTCTTTGACCCTTTTTGAGAGCATAGCAAGTTCTTCATCATCATCATCTTCACTCTCCTC
The DNA here is from genome assembly GCA_947687605.1 of Reutealis trisperma. Lineage (NCBI taxonomy): Eukaryota > Viridiplantae > Streptophyta > Magnoliopsida > Malpighiales > Euphorbiaceae > Reutealis > Reutealis trisperma. Next base: position 97,679 of record CANTUT010001347.1, read on the forward strand.
CTATTCACTTGAGCTCTCACATTCTTTTTTGCTTTTGAGGGAGGATTTGAGATCTAAGGATTTCTTTTTCTCCTTCTCTTGATTCTCTTCTTTCTCTAACAAGAGACATTTCTTTGGTAAGGAGTTTTCTAATGAGGATATTGGTCAGAACCTTTCCAAGAACCAAGATCCTCATTAGCTTCATGCCAGCAATTCTAGCTTTATAGTCTTTCCTTGGGAGAGTTTTGAGAATTTTGTAGTTTATATCATTTAAGGTGTATACTTTGCCCAATTTCTTCATATTGGTGACAAGGGCGAGAAGCCTATTTGTCATGTCAGTGATGCTTTCATTGGATTTCATCTTGAAGAGCTCATATTTAGTTGTGTATAATTGAATCTTTTTAGCCTTGACTTATTGAGTTCCTTCATGGTAGTTTTGTAAGGATTTCCAAATGCTAAATGCACTTAAACAATATTGAACTCTACCACATTCTTCTCTTCAGAGTGCACTAAGAAGAATTACCATGGCTCTTTTATTTTTACTATTGGCTTTTCTTTGTGCCTTTACCTATTATTCTCTAGGAACCAATTCTTCAATATCATTAATTATTTTTGATGGAGGTTTCCATTCATTGATTATGCAATCCCATACATCAATGAGATCACTATAAAGATATACCTCCATTCTAAACTTCCAATGCACATAATTGGTACCATCGAAGTAAGGCTTGAGGTGATGCATCCCTTCATTGGCCATTTTGATATTTTCTCACATAATTAAGTTTGAAGAATGAGATCAATGCTCTTATACCATTTGTTTGCCCTTATGCACCAAGAAAGGGGGTTGAATTGGTGGGAAATTAAAAATTTAGATAGAGAGGAGATAGGGAAAGGGAATGGACACAATCGATTTTATAGTGATTCAGGTATTAATGAATCCTATGTTGACTCCCTAATCTCAATTAGGTATTCTACTACTAGTTGATATTTACAAGGAGTTTCAAGCTCACTCTAAACTTACAATGTGTTTCAAAGGCTCACACACAACCCTATCAAGTGTTTCCCTTAGGCTCACACTCAAATCTATACAAGATTTTTCTAATGGCTCACTCTCAACCTAATAATTGTGTTTTCAAGGCTAACACTCAACCTAACTTGAGTAATCAATGCTCTTACAACAATCAAATAATAACAATGAAAGATTAAGATATGAGATTTGAAATTGCAAAGATTTGGCTCTCAATAGATGTTGTTTTTCTTGTTAGGATGTTTGAAGAAGGTACATATATGATTTTCTTCTTCAAATTCCCGTTAGAAATAGTATGAAGTTAATGATTTCGTGGCAGTTTTAAAATCTTGCTTCAAATCTGCATTTTGACCAAATTCACGGTCACTACTAACATTTCATGAGCGTGACTGAAATTTCATGGTCATGAATACATTTTTGCAGTCATGATCTTTAGATTCCATAATGGCTAGTGACATGTGGCTCTTATTAGCTAGCTCTTCCATATGTTTGTTGCAACATTTGAATTCAATATGAAAGTCGCGGTCATTACTACTTTTTCGAGGTCACAAATCCAATATTGCATCCAGAGTCGAGATTGTGAATGAGGTCACAATTCATTCTGTATGAATTTTGAAATAATTTTCCTTCTAAAGATCTTAATCGCGATAACATGATCACAATCGCGATTTAGTGGTCGTGGTTGCAATTCTTGTATAATGGTCGCGACTCAGAAGCTATGCAACATACTTAGGGAGATTTTGAGTTTCTTAAAAATCCAATTTATGAAACATGTTCTAATATGCAAAATAGACACTTAAACACACATTAGATAGCTTTCAATTTGATTGACAAGATCAAAATAAAGATTGACAAAGTTTTGAAATAACTTAGGTCTACACTTAGAATTATTGAGACTAAGTGTGCTCTTTTATAGGAATTTATGTGCTATGTGATTGATGAGTTGTGGTATGTTAAATTAATTTTAATATGCATAATATGAGTTATTATTGTGAAATAAATGATTTACAAGAAGTACATTAACATAAAATAATTTATTTTACATAAAATGAATTTTCACGCAAAAAGGCAATTTTTAAGCATAAAATAATTTTATGAGTATTTTAAAATAATTTTTAAATAAATATTTTGGAGGAAATTTTATAGAAAATAATAAGACAAAAATAATTATTTTAATTACCTATAATCGTCCCCTAAATTAAATAAAAAGCCCAAATACCTAAAAGTCCACTACACTAAAATACTCATAGCCTAGCTCATTAAGGGTAATCTTTGAAATTGTCCAAAACTCTATATTTCAATACCAAATTTCAGCCAGCCCTAGGGTTTCCAGCAGCCACACTTTGTTATTCTAGTAATTTCATAGAAAAATTCTCCCAAAATAATTCTCTCTACCGAAATTCTCAAAATACTTTCAACCTTGCAATTTCTTGACCATAATCATAAGTTTTTCTTCTGTTTCAATTCCTTATCTGATTTCTATGAATTAAATTATGAGAAAATTAATTTGAACTGGATATTTACTGATTTTTATAGATTTAATTCAGTTTGGGTATTTTTTGAAAGAGGAATTAATTTCTCTATCGAAATCACCAACCTCTCTACGCGATTTTTCTAAAAGTGAATCATATAATTTAAAATTAAAATTTTCATGCATAAACATTACCAAGGGGGTGCAATTTTTACATGCTTCTATTCTAAACTAATTTTTGATGTGTTTAGATGAAAAATATTGAATAAATCATATTTCTGCATATTACTATAATGACCAAAAAGTTCCATAAAACAAGAAAATTTAAGGTTTTCGTCCTAGAACATGAAAGTTGGAAAATTCTATAATTATATATATATATATATATATATATATATATATATATATATATATATATATATATATATATATATATATATATATATATATATATATCATATTTCTGCATATTACTATAATGACCAAAAAGTTCCATAAAACAAGAAAATTTAAGGTTTTCGTCCTAGAACATGAAAGTTGGAAAATTCTATAATTATATATATATATATATATATATATATATATATATATATATATATATATATATATATATATATATATATATATATATATATATATATATATATATATATATATATATGGCTGCTGAATTTAAATCATTATTTCCCATCCAAACATAAAAAATATCAATTTAGAATTCATAAATACACAATTCAGCAGCCATATATATATATATATATATGGCTGCTGAATTGTGTATTTATGAATTCTAAATTGATATTTTTTATGTTTGGATGGGAAATAATGATTTAAATAATATGTTTACATATTACTGTAATGATCTAAAAACATCGGAAAACTAGAAAACTCATGATTTTCACTCTAAACCCTAAACTTAGAATTTTATTGCATAAGAAACATCTATGACTACCGGATTGTGTATATTGATGTTCTAAACTAATATTTATTGAGATTGAATGAAAAATAATGGTTTAAAATGTGTTTATATATTACTGTAATGACGAGAAATAAGAAAGGTTTATGGTTTTACCCTAATATCTAAAGTTGGAAAATTTTCATGCATATGGATTTATATATGTGCCGATTCCTATGGATCAATATTCTAAAATGATTTTTGTTTTGATTACATGAAAAATATTGATTCAAACCATGTTTTTGCATATTACTATAATAGACGGAAAGTGCGAAAAGTAAGAAAAATTTAGTTTTTCCCTTAATAGAGCATTCGGCCTATATTGGGATTTTTATCACAAAGTCTATAATTTTTGTGCAATGTATTCTAATGATTTTTGACGTGTATGAATGGATGATAAATGCTTAAATTGCTTGTTGGATGAAGGAATGACTCTAGACAAGTGACACACCCCACTTTTGAAGATGTGAAGGTCCTAGGGTATTGGTAACCATAAAGGCACCAACAACCCATAGAACCCATACATAAAACAAAACTCACTCTAATACCAGTAACAAATACATTAGCCCAAGATCACAATCTGCAACCAAATCATACTTTCCATACACTATTCTCATTATTCATTCTCATAGGCTATCCCAGTTTACCATTCAATTTACACATTAACATAATACTTATCAAATACTTTAGATCATACCAAATTCAATAATACCATCTTACACACATGGAGCATCTAAGAATTTTAAACATTCATTTAAATACAATAATTATCAAATATCCAACTATTACTTTAACTTAGTAATCCTAAAGGAAGAAATGACTGCTTGAGGAGTTAACTTGCCACTATCCACTAGACTCTTGAGAACACTCAGTCTTCATCTGCAAGAACTGGTGAATGGAGGGGGTGAGCTTGGGGAAAGCTTAGTGAGCAAGAATATAATTAATTTTTGCAAAATTTAAATATAATTCACTGATCATGCTTTATAATTCATGAAATCTAAATCTTTTTGTTAACTTATTGACTTTATGTTGTTTTCAATATTTTAGGAAATTATACAAATAAATATTAATTTTCAACTAACTGTACATGTTCAAAATCTTTTAAATCATAACACTTTGGTTATTTTAATAGATCATATGAAATGTATTTTGGAATATTTAGAGGTCTTTTACTTTATTAGAATTTGAAGATTTTTGAGGCATGTACAATATTTAGATTCTAACATGATAGAATACATATTAAGACTTGTATCTATTGGTATAAGAGGCATTAATACTTTTGGTAGTAAATAGATTATAGTATATAAATTTATACTTGAATTCGAAAAGTAACCCATAACTCTTATTCTCATTTAAATGTAATAATCTTTGGAAACACATACATCTTGGAGTCTTCACTATTTAATTTCAATTATAATAATGCTTATAACATATGGTTTCTATCTTCATTAAATTATTTCAAGCTTCAATAGGATTGTAATGGTACACAATTTCTACACACATATGGCATACAAATAAACATTTAGAACCATAAGGATTTAGGAACCTCAATTTGTCATTTTATACAAATATATTTTAGAACTTTATATTCCTTAGAAATTGGACAACTTTATACAACATATATTTAGTTTAAATATATAAATACCAACATTGAAATCTATTTATTACATACATATAATTCTTTTAAAAAAATTTCATAATTTATTATAAGAGATTTAAAACAATAATTCATTGTATAAATTTTCAAAATGCAAAATTCATATATGATAAGAGTATTAAATTCTTTTGGACAAATGCATATATAAACAATTATCTCATCGTATCAATATACATATTTTTTAAAACATTTTATATCTAACAAGCTATAAAATCAATAATATAACTTTTCCAATATTTTTAACATCTCAAGGGAAAATATAAATGTAATTATATTTAAATCTTTTAGTTCTTGCAATATTCAAAATACAGTTTTATAAAAACTATATGACTATATGATTTTCAAATATTGAAGTAAAGTTCATACACATACAATAAAAGAAATTTCTAGAATTAACTTTAATATCAATGGTTTACATATTAAATGATAGGCTATAACCAAATACTTTTTATTATATAATAACATATATCACTTAGGTATTAAAAATGACAATATATAAAATTACTATTGATATTCATATAAGAAACTTATATTAATTTTATGGAAATCATACATATTCATAATCTAAACATTTTCATCAAATAAATATGTTATTTAAATAAATTATATATATACATCTAATGCAATATATATATTTAATGACATTAACAAATTTAAGGGAAACAATTTATATGTGTACATATACTTTTTAAATTCAAGGAGATAATAGTTAAACTTATAATTATTTCCATTGGGATAGATTTTTTATGGTTGTAGTGTCAATTAGTCATTTCACTTTTAGATCATATTTGGCAAATAGGGTGACAATATTCTTAGATCTTATAATCAACTTGGTTAGGTATCAATGAACAAGAATTTCAATATGTTTAGGCTACAATAACATTGAGGCTAACAGAGATCATTCCTTTAATTAGGGTAGCAGCTCTTTTGAGCATACCCAAAGTAGAGGCTCTTGATATAAGCATGCTCTCATACAGTTGGGGTAGAGGATATTTATAGCATACCCGAAGCATAAAGCTCTCTTAAATTTGGGATAGAGGCACTTTGGCATACTCAAGGCAGAGGTTCTTTATAGAACATACCCCCATATCACTTGTATACAATCTAATTCCTGTGTGCACATAGTTTGATGTCTTACCCACATCAGATAGGGATCTTTGTGTTAAGGTTAATCCTTGGTAAAATGAGAAATTGGAATTTGATAAATTTCCAAGATTCAAATGGTTCATTGGAGATCAAGGTTCACATATATTTTCTGAAATATTTTTCAGATATTAATAGGAAAGAATTACTCTAGGTAACAGTTAAAACATATATAAGGCCCTTTTGGTATTTAAGGCTTAACAATTTAACAATAACAGTATTACCAATTATTATGCAAGTAACTCCTCTTTAGGAATGATATTAACTATTGATATAGCTTTATATACAACCTCCCATATTTTTAGCTCACTCCTTTAACCATAAGAATTTTTATATAGTTACAATTTAGATAGAAATACGTATACATAAGTAGGATGCTTATATATAACATTAATCACTTTTGGTAGCTTTTCCAACTATTCTTATGAAGCATTTGAAATTTTCCTTAATTAATACTTTGGGAATATATATATATTTTCTTAACATTTTATGACGGTACTTTGGGTATCATATTGTTGGAACATTAATTAAATTTGTAAATTTTAGAAATCTATAGAAAGTTAATTACAATAAATATTAACATTTATCAACTTATTCGTATTAATAAACAATGGAATTTCTTATTACTATAAACATGCTTCTTAATTTAATGATAATGATATTTTATTAATTTTAAATACTTTGAAATTAATCATAACATTATGTACTCTTCACTCACCTAGATTGTCGATTACTATCCAGCTAGATATCCACTTCTCATTGTTATCCTCCGAATTTCCCTTTGAAATTATCCAAAAATCGCAATATCATCGATTAAATACTATTATACCGATTCTTTATTATCTATCTTTAAACTTTAAATTATCTATCAAAAATTCGGCAGCATCTCCTTTAAACTAAGATTAACTCTCTATTACCATAAATTCAATTTATCCATGATAATCATAACATCACAATCAAATGGTCCAACTAGACCTTCAATACACTAATCTCATCCTCCAATTTCATTCTTCATTATCAAACTAACATTCTACCAATTCAATACAATCAATATCAATCTCCATATCTCACTACAATCTTTCAATTTACTCTCCAATAATACTCAATACTCATAATAATAATTATTTCAATTCAATTATCCAATTTAACTAATTAATTCCAATAAACTATCTACCTAAATTCTTACAATTAAATTCATAATTCACTATCTATACATAATTAGGAGTCGAGATTTATACCATATGGCTCGATTTAATGAGCTGAAGCTACTGTTTGAAATCATCACTTTCAGAGGTCGCTAGAATCTAGTCACTGGAAAATTCCCATGGTCACCAAATCACAATCCGAGAATACCAACGATTAGCTTATGACTCGAGAAGTTTAAATATATACTTCACTTTCTATAATTCAGTGAAAAATAATTAGAAACGGTGTCGCTGGCGATTAGGAACACCATATTCCAGTCAAAACAAACGGTATCTAAAATTAACACATGATATACTAAATTAAAGTTGGAATCATCAGGAGTTCGTCAATACCAAATTCATCAGAAATGGAGATAAAAAATGGACAGAAATTAGGCTAGAAAGTTATTGCCTATAAGCCTTTAGATGGCGTATGCGCTTCCATCTTAAGGCGGCTGGCGACGGGCTTCAGTGGGTGAGCTAGTCAATGGGTGCTCCTTCCTTTGGTGCGGCGAGTGTTGGTCGACAGTGAATGGAGGTGCAACTGTCTCTCTCTCTCTCTCTCCATTCCTCTACCTACTATGTTTCTTCTGTATTTCTTTTCTCCTTCTACCAAAATTCATGGGCTATACCGACTTTAACTTCTTCTTTTTTTTTTTTCAAATATATATATTTACTAACAAATAATAATAATAATAATAATAATAATAATAATAATAATAATAATAATAATAATTAGTTACATATTTCTTTCAAACCATAATTTTAACTAAAACATTAATTTCACAAAATTCACCATATTAATCTATAACTATAATATAAATCATAATATTAAATTTCACATATTAATTACATAAATTTCTATATTACATAATAAAATTTCATTTTTTTCTAATTTAAACTTTCCCATTTAGATAAATAATAAAATTAAAAAAAATCAATACTTCATTTAACAAAATATTTCCATATAAAATTATTATTTAAAACATTTAAATTCAAATTATTTGAATATTTGAAAATATTCATTTAATAATATATGATATCATTCTCTATAATAAATTCAATTTTCATAAATTCATTTAATAATCTTTATAAATCAAAATTTATTTATCAATTACTTAACAATTTATCTTATAAAAATGCGAAAAATTCACACATAAATACAAAATATTTGAACTTAATTCACATATTCATCACTAACTTAGGCATGTATTATGATACTATTCAAATATCTTCATATATACTTCTATACTTACGACTTATACTGGGTTGAGGTATTACAACAGGGCTAAAGGCGATTTGATATACTTAAGGTATCTTAACCTTATGTTGTGATTAATAAGTGAATGTGATTGGGTGATATGGAAATAGGTTTTATGAGGTATCAATAATGAATTAATGATCTTGAATTGATGAAGAGATTGATTGAATGAATTGGGCATAAGAAATAGGCATGACACTTGAAAGGATACTGATAAGTTGACATGTATGGAAGTGTTAAGTGTACTAAGATGATTGTTATAGTGAATTAATATTAAGATTATGACATTGTGTTTGACTTGAGAAAATTTTTTGGTATGAATTATAATGTGTTTTCATGTGAGCCTATGAAGGCTAAATGGGCAAGACTTTAAAGTCAACATGTTATGTGCAAGTGATGAGTGCACATCTTTGTGCAACTCTAAGTGTATGTGAATGTTATATGTACATAGGGCAATTATGGGATAGGATAGCATGATGATTAAATAAATACTAAGTATTGAATTAAATATTATGTTAGAGTTTGAGGAGTTTTAGAGGTTTAAGGGCTACAAGTAATAGGAGTAAAGGAACCACAAGGTGAGTAAACATTATGCTATTGTTACAAGTACAAGCTATCATGATTATATTATAGGAACCTTTGAGACTTTTTGAAACCCAAGTTCACTTCATTTTAAATTTGATTATATGATTTCTTTGTTAAACTTGGGTTGCCAAAGGACAATTGGTCCAGAAACCATTTTTGTTTATCTAATGATAATTCCTTTATGATTATTGCCCTAACTTTATTCTTTTTGGAACTACACTATTCTTGTATCTTTTGTTCAAAAAGTTAAACTGCTATTGCTATTATGATACATGTTATTGTTGCCTTAAATGTTATTGTTATATGTGATTACCATTAGCTCTAGCTATAGTACCTTTAACCCTTTATGCAAAAATCCTTGTACAGATGCAAGTAATCATCAGCTATATGATCTTTGTATTAATGCAAGTAATCATCGACTATGTGTTCAAGTGATTATGGCAATAGCCTTCACTCTATATGTTCGAGTGATTATGGCAGTAGCCTTCACTCTCTCTGTTATGTGTTATAAGTGTGATTTCTGGGAATCTTTCTAAATTGTAAACTATGAATCATGAACTATAAGTTATGAGCTATGAGCCCTTTCTAAGGGATATGTGTTATTGTATAAGCCTTATTGTTTTACTCATTGAAATCATCTATCTCACCCCTTCTTCCTTATGTGGTTTTAGGTGAGCATTATGAGGAGGCAAGTTGATTGCTCAAGCTACTTACTCCACTTGAGAAATTCTCTTGTCAAAGTTATAATAATACCATACTATATTGAGTCCTTAGATGCTTTGGAAGTTATTATGGGAATTTTATGTTAGAATATCATGTTGGTGACATTATTTAATGTCTTATTATTATTATTTTCTTATGGATTGTATTAAAGTATATTTTTAGCTTCTGCAACTTAAGGTTTTTCCTTTATAAAAGTTTTTATTAAGTTAATGTATGAGGTTTGGTATGATCCTAGGCAAGATTATTATATGTATGAGTGGGTTCTATAGACGTGGGTGGCCTTGTGTCTCCTCATGTTCTAGGACCGTCATGTCTTAGAAGTTGGGATGTGATAAGGGATGCTTAAATGATCTCACTATGCATTTATGGGTGGAAGTTGACTGATTAACAAAGGTGAGAAGATAAACCAAAAGTGAAAATTTTTGGACATGATTTGAATGAGAAGATTGAGAAAGGAACTAGAGGGATGCTTTTATTAGACATATCTAGGTGAAGGATGTAGTTGTCTTAGATAGAAAAGGTGAAAGAATGAACTAGAGGGGAACAAGAGGGATTTTCGGATTAGACATGTCTTGGTGAACAACTTGGATGAATTTTGGATAGAAGAGGTGAAAAATGGGAACTAGAGGGATGTCACAATTTAGACATGTCTGGTTGAAGAATTTGGTTGACTTTAGAGTAATAAGGTGGAAAAAGGAACTAGATTGACATCTAGACATTTCTGTGTAGGGGACATGATCAACCAAAAATAAGGTGAGGTGGAAAAAGAACCATAGGGATGTCTGGGTTACTGTTATTAGACATTTATGGGTGAAAGACCTTAAGGCTATCTTAGGATGGATTTGATTCTAGAGGAGATACCTAATTTAGATTTAAGGAACGTATCATGCATCTGATTCTAGCGAAGATACCTAATTCATATTTAAGGTATGTATAGTAATCTATCCTAAGATAGGTTTGATTCTAAAAGAGATAGTTTATTCAGATTTAAGGTATGAATCCTAAGTCTAGCCTAGGATGGTTTGATATTAATGGTCCCAATCTTGATTTGGGAGCTCTAGTTAATTCAAGTCTTTGATTGATTTGAGTCTTAATTCAAAATTTTGGATTGATGATCCATCTTTGATTTTAAGAATTTGGATTGATGATCTGTCTAATATAAAATACATCTGACTATGCAAAGGCTTTTATAAACTGGATACCTTTTGTGAAGGGCTAACTTAGTAGGATAGTGTTGATCTCTTAAGAGGAAGGTGCCCCCATTTTGGAAAAATGATAAGTTGGAAAGAAAGTGACGTGGATACTTTATTTGGCCTTGGCCGATTGGCATGGAGATGGTAAGATATTATTGGGACCAAGCCATATAATGATGATCATCACCATTGTAGAGAAAATTCTAGCCCTCTAACTTGATCAAATCATAGCCATCCATCAAGGTTAAATCTTAGCCATTGGATTGAGCTTGATGAAATCTCCACCATAAACCTATTATATATCTATATACAAAATTTATGTTATGATAATTATTTTTCTATCTCTACACCAAAATGCCACCATGACAAAAGAAGTTTTCTCTCTACATCAATAGCAACAAGAAACTTAGAAAATCAAAACTAACCAAGGTAAGGAATCATGTCCACCTCCTCTTATTTATGTTCTAAGGTTGATTTTAGTGTTTAAGTTGCATAAAATTCTTCTTACACCATAAGGAGAAATTCGGCTATAATAGTAAATGACCAATGAGGTGTTCGAAATTCTATTTGAATACATCTATGATTACTTTAGATGAAGAATGATGGTTTAGAAGTGTTGAAATAAACTTTAGAAACTTGGTTCAAGATTTGAACATCTTAGAGACATAATATAGTTTGAAAGGGGAACTTGATGTTCTAATGCTAGATATTGACAATTGAAGGATCATATAGGTTTTATATTATGATAATTATATAGTTCCATGATCAATTTGAAGATTTGATGAGGAATTAATAGTTTCCCCAAATTCTAGGGTTTATGGAAAAATTGGAGACTTTGAATATTGAATTTGAATTCATGAAAGTGAAAGGAAAATTAAGTTTAAGAATGGAATCACATGATTTGTATAATGTTAATTTTGAAATTTGATTGATAGAAGTGATTTTTCCGCAAAATTAATGAACTAGGTTCATTTATGGAATTTGATGGTGGAAGTAGAATTAGGTCTATTGAACATTATAAAGTATTTAAATTGATGTTGCTCAAAGTTGAAAGGTGAAATTGAAAGGAAATGAATTATCCTTCCTTAAATGAATAGCTTGGGCCATTTGGAGAACAACTAAGGAAAATGTTAAGATTAGTAACAAGTATATGTATAGTATATCTTGACCTTAAAAGTAATAAGTTGTGCTTTAATGAATAAGATAGAAATGTTAACAAGTTAAACTAAATTAAATAAATGTTATAACAAGAAAATGATTGATGTGCAATTGAATTGCAAATATGTAAAGTCTAAAGACAAGGACAAGGATATTGTCGAGAAGTGCAAGGAGCACTATTAGCATTAGAGTTAAATATAAATAAGAGCAAAGGAGCCCAAGGTCAGTACTTAATAATATGACTTGTGCTATATGCTTACCATTGTGAACCCTTAATTTTACACCCTCATCATCCAACCATAGCTTTAGCACTTGTTGAGTTTAATGCGTTACATGGAGCCATTATGGTGGTTCCAAGCTTTCCTCCTTCTTTGCCCTCTAACATTAGGGCCAAATAGATAGCCTTAATTGAAATTCAATAAGACCATTTTCGCATCCAACATTAAGGCCAAACTAATAACCAATGATAAAACCTGATTTATCCTAGAGGGCTTCCTCCTAAAGGACTTGACAAGGACACACAAGCCTAGAGTCTGACATGGCACCTCTTCCCAACATTCTCTATCATCAGAATCACCTTTTGTTCAAAGCTAATTCTAATGAGGAGGCAACTGTGAACCCTCAATTTTATACCCTCATCATCCAGCCACAGCCTTAGCACTTGCTGAGTTTAACGCATTATGCAGAGTCATTACGGTGGTCTCGCTAACTGGTTAGCGGGTGGGGGTTTAGGGGCAGCGCCCCTGAAAGAAATTTTTTTTAGCCTTTAATTACATTGCTATTGGACATCCAAATTCCTAAACTCAACCACCAACCAATCTCTAAAAAAAAAAAAGCACCACTTCAGCTGTCGGCTCCAGTGGCGCGGGCCCTAGTGCCCGCCTGCAGTCCCTAAAATACCCCCTAATATGATTTTTCTACTTTTTTCTAACTCTACCCTTTTAGTCTTTTCACTTTTCCACTTCCCAAACCACCCTCACTCACTTTTCCTATAAATACCCCCTCCACTTCTCATTTCTACACACATCTTGAATTAGTATTGATGGTTATCTACTAATTCCTCTTTTCTTCTCCCTCCAACCACTCTCTAATTAATTAATTAATTTTTTTAATTAATTAATTATCTCACCCTAATCAAGTTAATTAATCTTTTTAATTAACTAAAACTCTTTTTTTAAATTAAAATAATTAATTAATCTTTTTAATTAATTAATTAATCATTTTTTTCCAAAACTAAATTAATCATTTTTCTTAATCCACCTTTCATCCAAATTAATTAATTAATATTTTTAATTAATTAATCCATCTATCCTTTTCATCATATTAATTAGTTAATTAATCAATTTAATTAATTAATTAATCTTCAAATCCATCCAATCACCTGGTCTCGATAAAAAGAAATTTCAGTCCGGTAAAACTCTCTACCCACCAAAAGCAAAGGTATTAGCATTTTTTTCTTACTCTCAAAACACCCAAACCAAAATCAATCTGATCAACTTCTAAACCCCTCCACTTAATAGTGGAATGAACTATGTGGGTTTTGATCCCCATTCATGGGGTATATAGGCACGTTTGGAATCTAAATCCAAATCTCAATCAATCTCCTTTTCCCTTTTTTTTAATTAATTTGTGAATATTTTATTTTTACCATACATTCATGTTATGTCATATTCATGCATTCCCTATAATATCATCTTATAAATGTCATTCATGAAATCCAATTTTCAAGTCAAATTAAACTTAAGAGCCAAATTTAGATTATTTAAAATAAAAAACCTAGTCCTCGAACTCAACTTGGTTCGAAGGCTAATGATTTTTATCCTTGGGGAAATTAATTAAAAAATTAATGAATTAGAGTCAATTTGGGTTTCTTCCTTAATATTTTCCCACTAAATAAAATTAAGGTAAAATCATTTTCAAAATCAACCAAATCCAAACTCGAGGGTTCCATCGTGAGTCTAAACCCGAATGAGTATCTCGGTTCTCTCTAGCAGACAGGGCTGGTGCTCGAGCAAGGCCTCCTAGCTGGCGACTCCACTGAAGACTGATTGCCACCTTTTTTTAAAAAAGGAAAATAAAAGGATTACTATTTAGTTAAGGAAAAATTTTTCCAAAATAATCTCTATTTGGCTCATTAAGTATAATTTGACTTTCATGGATCACTTTGCATAATAAAGGCTCATTGCCTAACCTTAGCTTTAGCAAAACTATTGGATAGTGAGTAGCATTGGCTCGATAACTCTCTTTGAGTATGTTGGAAGATAGCGAAAGCATTTCACCCCGTGATGAATCCTCGATCATTTTGGTGGTGTAACAAGTAATCAGCACTGTTAGACCCACATGAGGCTCTTTGCCTCACATGTGGTTAGGTATATCGATGCTCTAGTGGGACGGGGATCCTTAAATCAAACCACCATTCACCCTTATACATGTAGTCGCCCTAGCATTGACCCTAGGTTCTATGTATCGTAATAATCGATACTCTTGCATGTTCATGAAACCTTTTTTAACGTACATCATGTCATGATCATGCATACATAACATGAGAAGCTCAACAAGGTAAACCCTCAAACACCTCAAAGACCCAAACTGGTGGTTCGTTACCCTAAAACACCTCACACACTCACCCTATCAACATATAAACTCGGTGAACAACTACATGGAGGGAATCCTTTTCCCAACACATCTTCACACTCATGCCATTTTAATTCTATATTCTTACCCTTCTTTCTATCTATTTTTTGTTTAAAGGTACCAATGGCCAATACCTTCAACTTTGATCAAGATGCCATAAGCGCTTTCTTCACCAACCTTCTCAAGAAATAAGTGAAAACTTTTTAAGCTGCACTCACCATCACTCTTCCGACCTAAGTTGAAACTTTCTCTAATGCTCTCAATGCCTAGTCTGCCACTTTTACTAATGCCCTCAACACCCAATGCCAGTCCATCATCAATGAGGTCAAGAAAATGACTAATGCCACTGTCACTCCCCCTCCTGCTTGTGTTGAGCTTGCATCTGCCCAAGTCAGGACTAGCCATGCCCCTACTTTTACTCCTCCCATTATCGATCTCACTGATAAAGGGAAAGCACTTGAAACTCCAACCTCTCCTGTCATAGACTTAAACACAACTACTCCCTCTCCTACTATGAATCCTTTTCAAAGTGGACATTTCTTTAGCTTTCCAAAAACTAAGAAATTGATGGAGAAAATTGAGGCCATGGAGAGAACACTCAAAACGTCAAAAAGCACGAAGACATAATAGATGTCGACTCCTTAGCTCTTTTTCTAAATGCACGAATTCGACTAAAATTTAAAATGCCAATTATGGACAAGTTTAATGGCACCACGTATTCCAAAACTCATCTCAAGATGTATGTGGGTGCCATGAGACCCTTTGGTATAGATGATGAGTTCCTTGCTCAGTTATTCCAATAATCTTTCACCGGAGTAGCTACAAGTGGTTACTAGATCTTGACTAAAATCACAAGAAAACTTAGGATGATATCTATAATGCTTTGGTCAAGCAATACCACTATAACATCGAGATGGATGTCACCTGTTGAGATTTGGAAACCACCAAACAAGGACAAAGAGAATCTTTCACCGCATTCCTTACAAGGTAAAGGACAAAAAAGGCTCAAATGGTGAACCATCCATTTGAAGTAGAGAAAATTGACATCATAGTCAAGAACATCCTCCCTCAATATCAGGCTCATTTGCGCTCATTTGCAAACTCAATACCTCCCCAGCTTCAAAGCTCTTATTGCTATTGCCTCCAAGATTGAGGATTTGATTCAATTGGGACAAATCAAAGATGAATCCTCTAGTTCGAGGTATCATAAGAACAACAATTACACCACCAACTCCAATACCAAAAGAGAAGGGGAGGTAAATGCTATCTCTTATCATCAGCCAATGAGATTGGAAAGGAGGAATTTCTCTAAGCTAGGCATGCCTCTCAACATCATTTACAAGAAAACCTTAGAGGCTAATTTGGTTAAGCCCTTAAAACCACGACCTCCTCCAAACCCTTTGCCAAAAGGTTATAATGCTAATGAGCACTGTGATTATCATCAAGGGCTAGGGCACAAAACTAATGCATGCAAGGCTTTGAAGTACAAAATTCAAGACATCATTGATAGGAAAACATCATTGCTTCTAGACCCTAAGTCTAGCACCACCATCAATCCTTTTTGAATTACTGAGCTCGCTCGACCATCTCAAGCTTCATCTAATAACCAGTATTTTGAGAAGAGTGCCAATATTATTTTGCCCCTATCCAAGTCATCCAAGTCAATGTTTGAGTCATTTGAGTCCTTGTGTAAATCACCTGAGTCACAGTTTGCATCAGAGTCTTTTGAGTCTGTTTCTATCAAGTATTTCTTTGAATTTGAGTCTGTTAGGTCTTCCCCTTTTAAGTCTATATTTTTCCTTTTTAGCTTATCCTTTAATGTACTCATGATGGGACCTTTTTTTTTTTTAGTAATAAAAGTTTGAACTTTTTGATTTGCTTTAATTTTTTCTGATTCATCTTTAAATGGGACATCTTAAGAAAAAAAATGAAATGAAAAATATAAAAAATAATACAAAAAAGATGAAAAAGGCAAAAGGATCAATCAATTACGGCACAAAAAAAAAATCCAAAATCCCATTGCATTTGCATAGCAGAAGCTCATGAGCTATTTTGTTCAAGACAAAGACATGATTCAAGCATCATAGTTTAAAAGATCCTGACCTATAAGAAGCCTGTTGAGGAGAAGCTATGGAAAATGAAGACAAAATAGGAAGATTCTATTCAATAGAGGCACCATCTTCATGGACATGGATATAAGTGAATTCTCCCATCCTGGCTACCCGGATTAGCTGAAAATAGACATCATCCTAAGATGACATTTACATTTCATTTTTGTTTCTCATGCATATGTAATCAAAACTATGTGGACCTAATTCTCCTTAAAAAATGAGAAAAATTAATGACAGAAAAGTGATGTAAGGGATACATAGGTAGCCTGACTCGGGTGTGGTCTAAATCATAATACAAAATATTTTATTTGCATCGCATTCTCATTTTCTTTGTGACTAGTACATCATTCACTTAATTCTTTCGCCTAAATGAAAAGAGAAAAAAAAAAGAAGAAAAAAAAATGCTTGCTAAGCCGAAAACCCAAAAGGGTAGCTTAGACAAAAATTAGAGAAAAAATAAAAGATGTCTCATTTAATGATGATCAAATCTTGCATAGTACAAACCAATCAACCAGTAATTATTTCAAAAAAAAAAAAAAGGGGTCATGTCTGAAGTCATGGTCTAGCATGTTCTCCTCTACCTCCTAAGATGAAAATCTCTCATGTCCTCATCGAAGTCAAAGTCTATTAGCACTACTGCAAGTGTCACACTTCTAGTAGATCCCCAAGTTTCCTTCAAAGAACAAGTCACCCCCTTTGTCTATGTTACAGTCCTTTCGCCACTAATGGTTCCTCATACAGTCTCTCCTTCCTCAGTTGCGCCATCCTCTGTTCCCCTTAGCAGGATAGCTTGGTACTTTTTCTCAATTACCTAGCATACCTCTTTTGTGGTCCTAAGTGAAATTCCAAAATAAATAGCCTTATAACTCCTCAACCAGCCACCACTTAATAGTTTCAGCAATGAGAGCTGTGATCTGCACAGGCTCCAAAAAGAAAAAAAACTGGGGGCATACCTTGAGTCTGCCTCATCTACCTCAAGACCCTTATCCCTCTAGTGGAAAGTTATTAAAACCAAACCCAACAAGCAAACTACTCGATACCCATAGCCCCCGGTTATGAGAGATCAAATCCTTTACAATTAGTAGTGCTAAAAATGTATCTTTCAGAGCAAGTTACAAGCAACCATCCTATTCGATCTCTGACCAAGTATCAATAAAGCATGTGTAGAAGGAAAAGTAAGGTCCACTGCCCGAAAATGATCCATCAGCCACACTTCCAAGATAACCCAAAACCTAAAACAGACACCCACAAAGCACCCCAATAGAAAGGGTAAGATAAAGTTTTCTCACTTGGTGAATAACTGGTAAGATAGTTCATATTTCTAAATCTTGAACAAAGCAATTGAGGCTCATCAGTGTTTTTGCCAGCATAGCTCTAACCATAAAATGCCTCTATTCCATCCACCACTGTGGCATCACCCCAATCAACAAACTCGTAACTGACACTCAAATAAAAATCAAGTCCCTCATGTTGAGCCTCTGCACCCCTCATATCCTTTTGGTCATCAAAATCATGGAACTTCTCAATCACAGTGGTCAAATTCACTTAACCATCATCAATCATCATCTGGCTTGCAACATCCTAAGGCAAGTCAAAAACTCTTGAAAAATTCAAAAAATGCCAGACTTTGAACTCTGGCACCACCTTTGCAATAGTTCCTCAGCAGCACCAAAACAAAAACCACGAGCCACCAGATTCCAAAATCTGAAGCAACCCTTCGAACTCCTTATAATACCACCATGGCAACCATATCATACCAAACCAAGTTGAGTTCCTCAACCTTGTCGAGTTCCTCAGTCTATAAATTCATGCCTCCACAGGACAAAAAGGTCACATAAAAAAAATTGCATTCACAAAGTAACTGTGCGAATCCACCCTCATTGATCCATGCAACCATTCATTGTAGGCATCACCACAAATCATGTAGGGCATAGAAGTCAAGCAAAAGGGTCATGAATTTTGAAACATACGTGCATCATCTGTGCACTAGTACCTATGCAATCATACATCATCATGCATAAGCTAAGGCAATAGCCTCACTGACATCTCCTTAAGCTTACCAATACTTCCTCAAAGCTTACCGATACCTCTTAAAACTGACATGTGCCTCTTTAAAGCTAAATGATACCTTTACAATTATAATCAATGAAGCGTGACTTCTAGAGTCCCTCTACTCCAGGCAAAGTACCTTTAAGCCTTTCAAAAGGCCCAACCCCTCACATTCAGAAGCGCAAGTTTCTTTCGCATAACCAAAATCTTGTCAGAATCTCTTGAGCTGACTCGCCATGGGCTATGGCTCTTCCCTTTATCAAAACATTTTCAGAATTTGTCTAACCAACTTGCCATAGCCTGAGGCTCTCCCTTTACCAAAATCTTATCAAAATCTTTCAAGCTGACTCGTCATAAGCCGAGGCTCTTAATTAAAATTTCGCGAGCCAACTTGCCATAGGTCAAGGCTAATTATCTTGTCCAAAATAATTTTTACCTCCAAAATTAAGGCCAGACAAATAGCCTTGATTGAGATTTATCCTAAATCATCTTTACCTCCAACATTAAGGCCAAACAAAATAGCCTTGATTGAGACTTACCCAAATCATCTTTACCTCTAGCATTAAGACCAAACAGATAGCCTTGATTGAGATTTACCCAAATCTTCTTTACCTCCAACATTAAGGCTAAATAGATAGCCTTGATTGAGATTTACCCTAAACCTTCTTTACCTCCAACATTAAGGCTGGATAAATAGTCTTAATTGAGATTTGCCTCAAACATTCTTCATTTCAAACATTAAGGCTGAACAAATAGCCTTGATTGGAATTCACAAAACCTTCTTTATCTCCAACATTAAGGCCAGACAGAGAGCCTTGATTGAAATTCACCAAATCTTCTTTGTCCTCTAACATTAAGGCCAAACAAATAGCCTTAATTGAAATTCACAAAGACCATTTTCGCATCTAACATTAAGGTTGGACTGATAGCCATTGATAAAACCTCATTTATCCTAAAGGGCTTCCTCCT
Organism: Reutealis trisperma; assembly: GCA_947687605.1. Taxonomy (NCBI): domain Eukaryota; kingdom Viridiplantae; phylum Streptophyta; class Magnoliopsida; order Malpighiales; family Euphorbiaceae; genus Reutealis; species Reutealis trisperma. The sequence goes on from CANTUT010001347.1 coordinate 117,778, forward strand.
AAAGGACCTGACAAGGACACACAAGCCTAGAGTCTGACATAGCATCTCTTCTCAATGTTCACTATCACCAGAATCACCTTTTCTTCAAAGCCAATTCTGATGAGGGGGCAACTGTGAACCCTCTATTTTACACCTTCATCATCCAACCGCATCCTTAGCACTTGCTGAGTTTAATGCGTTACGCGGAGCCATTACGGTGGTTCCGCTAACCGGTTAGCGGCTGCCCCTGAAAGAAAATTTTTTTAGCCTTTAATTACATTGCTACTAGACATCCAAATTCCTAAACTCCAAACCACCAACCAATCTCTAAAAAAAAAAAAAAGTGCCACGTCAACTCCCGAAGCCACAGCGGACAGTCGGGGCGATGCTGCCCAAACCACCAATGGCGCCACCCAAAGGTTCAATGGTGCCGCTCAAGCCTCCGGTGGCACAGGCCCCACTGCCCACCTGCAGTCCCCAAAATAACCCCTAATATGATTTTTTTGCTTTTTTCTAGCTCTATCCTTTTAGTCTTTTTGCTTTTCCACTTTCCAAACCACCCTCACTTACTTTTCCTATAAATACCCCCCTCCACTTTTCATTTCTACACACATCTTGAATTAGTATTGATGGTTATCTACTAATTCCTCTCTTCTTCTCCCTCCAACCACTCTCTAATTAATTGATTAATCTTTTTAATTAATTAATTATCTCACCCTAACTAAGTTAATTAATCCTTTTAATTAACTAAAACTCTTTTTTAAATTAAAAATAATTAATTAATTAATCTTTTAATTTAATTAATTAATCACTTTTTTCCAAACTCAAATTAATCTTTTTTCTTAATTCACTTTTCATCCAAATTAATTAATTAATCTTTTTAATTAATTAATCCATCTATCCTTTTCATCATATTAATCAGTTAATTAATCATTTTAATTAATCAATTAATCTTCAAATCTATCCAATCACCTAGTTCCAATAAAATGGAACTTCAGTCCGGTACAACCCTCTGCCCACCAAAAGCAAAGGTATTAGCCTTTTTCCCTTACTCTCAAAACGTCCAAACCAAAATCAATCTAATCAACTCATAAACCCCTCCACTTAATCGTGGAATGAACTACGTGGGTTTTGATCCCCATTCAACGGGGTATGTAGGCACGTTTGGAATCTAAATCCAAATCTTAGTCAATCTCCTTTGCCTTTTTTTAATTAATTTGTGAATATTGTATTTTCACCATGCATTCATGTTATGCCATATCCATGCATTCTCTTTAATATGATCTTATAAATGTCATTCATGAAATCTAATTTTTAAGTCAAATTAAACTTAAGAGCCAAATTCAGATTATTTAAAACCAAAAACCTAGCCCCCCGAACTCAACCTAGTTTGAAGGCTAGTGATTTTTATCCTTAGGAAAATTATAAAAAATTAATGAATTGGAATCAATTTGGGTTTTTTCCTTAATATTTTCCAAACTAAATAAATTAAGGTGTTGACTCTTAAAATCATTTTCAAAATCAACCAAATCCGAATCCAAGGATTCCATCATGAGTCCAAATATGAATGAGCATCCTGGTTCTGTCTAGCGGACCGGGCTAGTGCTTGGGCGAGGCCTCACAACCATTATCGTTCAAACCATAATCGTTGGAAATACTCCAACTCCTTGATGAGCTTGAATTGTCGATTGAACATTGAGCCATTTGATATGATCCTCCACAATGATAATTGACTATTACGAACCGATCATGATTGAATTTATAATGTGATCATTGTATTCCTTAATGTGAACCTTGTATGAACTTTCCTATTGAATGCCCATTGACAAGCAAAACTCCCCTTCTAATGTCGAGTAATACATCAGACCTTGTGCACTTGGAATAAGCCTGCGGGTAGGGTAAGAGTACACAACCTCGATAATGGGGAACGCCTAACAGTAAGATTTGATCAATCTTACGTAATGTGATACATGTAAGTGAGCAAGGCTTAGGTCACCACTCTTGAATTTATCTGTGTGGGAAGCATCCTGCTCCCAAGAGAATGTTATTTCAACTAAAGATATTATTTCCATCTCAAATGAGAAATTGAGCCATAATAATAACATTGATTAAATCGTTAC
>CANTUT010001348.1:0-27500 GCA_947687605.1 Reutealis trisperma
AAATGATTACAAAGAAATCAATTTTCCATTCAAAAATTCAAAATATTTTCTTAACAATAAATTACAAAATTAATTTAGAAACCGTTTTGTCCAACAATCGTCCACATGAATGGAAATTAAAATCAAAATTCTAGAGATAAAAGTCAACGGTTAGTTCCTGCGTAGGATAGGTATATGTAATTCTTTGAACCTTCCCTTATGAAAGTATATGTACTTTACTAGCTAAACGATAGATATGAAATCTTTGGACTATTCTTTCATTTGTGTAAACGATGATATACTTCACATAGGAACATCTCTAACACTGTTATGTTCTTATTATTTTGTTCGTTTTGGCCCTAAACATATGCCTGGTTCAATGAGAGTTTTTAGGGACCGAGCCAATATGATTCCTTTTGAGGTGACCCCCACTTCTCCCTCACATAGTTGATCCCTTCAAGTGTAACCCACATTACTCTGCTTAGACTTTTGAAGCAATAATATCACTAAAAGAATCACTTAACCTTTTTCTTGCGGGCATCACTGTTTTTATCTTAGGAATGGATATGAGTATAACCCTCATAATGACCTAACTAAGTTCTTACAATTAGGTTGTCACTTTGAACTCATATCTTAGGATCTCCAATCAATTAGGTTAGATTTTCCTTTATACTAACTTATTGCTTAATGGGCTTTAGTCCTATTTCCCTTGATGACTTATCAACTGACTCTCTGTTTAACCATTTGGTTAGTGGATTTGTAATATTATCCTTTGATTTTACATAATCAAAAGTGATAACTCCAGTTGAGAGTAGTTGTTTAATGGTATTGTGTATAAGATGTATATGTCTTGACTTACCATTATACATATTACTTTGTGCTCTTCTAATAGCAAATTGACTATGACAATGAATGCATATTTATGGCACATGCCTTTTTCATTTTGGAATATCCTCTAAAAAATGATGAAGCCATTCAGCTTCCTTGCCACATTTGTCCAAGGCACTAAACTCAGACTCTATTATGGATCTGGCTATACCAATTTTTTTAGAGGATTTCCAAGCCACAACTACACCTGCTAGAATAAACACATATCCATTAGCAGACTTGGAGTCTTTTACATAAGAGATCTAGTTCACATCACTATAGCCTTCTAGGTCAATTGGATATCTGGTATAATGCAGCCCATAATCATGAGTATATCGTAAGTACCTAAGTAATCTTACTATTCCTTTCCAGTGATCTATTCCTGGATTATTCGTGTATCAACTCAGTTTACCTACAATATAGGCAATATCTGGTCTTGTACAACTAATTAAGTACATGAGATTGCCTATCACTTTAGCATATTCCATTTGAGATACACTCTCAACTCTATTCTTGGATAGATGGAGACTTAAATCTAATAGAGTTCTAGCCATATTTGTGTAATAATTTGATTTTTCCGTAATTTATGAATTTCCATTTTAATAAGAAATTCAATTATTTTTCGATAAATTTAGGAAATGAGAATATTTTTAAGAAATTAAATACTAAGAAAATTTTGGTTTAATAAGATAAATTTTTATTAAAAATGAGTATAAAAGGAAAATAAATAAAAATATTATTAATAATGATATTTGTGAAAAAAAATAAAATAACATATAGTTTAAGAAAATATTTTTTATGTAAATTTAATTATTTTTAATATTGAAAGTATTGTGAAATAAAAATATATTATTTTGTTTGGTTAATAATAATAATAGTAATAATAATAATAATAATAATAATAATAATAATAGAGATGACAATAGTAATAATAGTAATATTAGTAGAGAAGAAATTGTAAAATATATTTGTATAAATTATTAAGAGTTTATATATAAAAAATGAAAGAAAATATATGTTGTATAGGTGTATAAATAGAAAAATGAAAAAAAAGGAAAAAAAAAAAGAGAAATAGAAGTGTAGAATTGGGAGAGAGCAAAGGGAGACGTAACAGCAGAGAGAGAGAGAGAGGGACTGTTGGTTGAGCTTCAGCTGGCGGTAGGCTGCACCGCCACCGCCCAGGCCTTCCTCAAGCTCCAGTAACCTAGATGAAAGCAACAGCAGCAAGAAAGGAAGTCGAGCGGTAGTAGACGTGCAAGGAAATTCTTCGTTGGCACCGAGGGTTTAAGCTGCAATTTTTGGTGATTCCGATGGTGGATGAGGGCAATTCTGGTGTTTATAGAATGGCCTCGTCATGATTTTCAATTTGACACTAGCCTTGCTTCCTAACTCTCAACGGAGTGCCAAATCGGAGAAATGGAAGAATGGAGTTTTTGACCATTTTCTGACAGATTAGCGATGAGTGAGAGAAAGTAAAGGATATATTTGGACTTCTCACATCGTACGCTGACTGTTAGTATCCTTGGATCGTGATTTGGTCATTATTGGGATTTTCTGGTGACCAGATTCTAGCGACCCCTAAAGTTGATGATTTCGAATAAAAGCTCTGACTCATTAAACTGAGTTGTATGGTATAAATCTCAACTCCTAATTGTATATAGATAATGGTTTGTGAATTTATTTGTGAGAATTTAGGTAAATAATTTATTACAAAGTAAATAGCTAAATTGGATAATTAAATTGAGATGAATATTATTCATATGAGTATTGAGTATATTACTAATAAATTGAAAGATTAAAGTGAGATGTGATATCGGAATTGATTAGGTTGAATTGGTTGGATAGTAGTTTGATAATGAATAATGAAATTGGCTGATGGGATCATTTGATGTACTGGAGGTTCGAGTTAAGCAGCTAACTTGTGATGCTTGTTGAATTAAGATTGTTAATTTTCAAGGGGATCAGTCCAATTTTCGGGAAATGTTGTCGAATTTTTGATAGAATTATAGGAAGTATATAAGAATAATTTATAAAGGATTAATTGATTAAGATTTCGTGAATAGATTATAAGAGTAACAAATGGAGGATTGAATCGTAGTTGATATGTGATTTGGGATTTTTCGTGTAGGCGAAAATGAGTCGAGGAAAAGATGAGTTGCATACAAGTGGAGATGGATTGAAACTAACTGAAGGATATAGCGGGAAAGGTGAGTGATTAATATACTATTATAGTTACTATTTGAAATCGTGATCTATTATTTTTTGTTAACCATCTTGGAAATGCATTTCAATATGACTAGAACTTCACATTGACCATGAGTTCTATTATAAATTTCAACCGTTGTATATGTGAGTTTTATTCAAACCTCTATCTATATTGTATTTGAGTATTTCCATATGTTCAACGATATTTCTATAAGAATACTATATATTTTACTTAAGATTTTAATACTAGACAACGACTTTTCTAGAATGATTTATAAGTTTTGAGTTTTGATGATGTATTATGAGATTTATTATTATTACAAGACTACAATATTAATTTGATTACTAGAATATTTAATAAATTTCAAGTATTGAAATGTATTGATTATAAATATTTATTATGAGACTAATTTGATGTATTTTGTATTTATTATGAGCTTATATTGATTTTATTATATGATTATTTTAACTTTGAATGAGCAGAAATTGCCTGACCAATGAAGGGTAAATCATTTGACATTATGCACATTGTACCCACAGATGGGGTATAACATCCGACCTTTTGCTAGGAAGAGTATAAATTCCTAGTCATGGGACCTGATTAGTCTCATGTTTATCATGAGCTATCACGAGAAATATTATGAGCCTATTATGAGATTACGAGTTGATTTTTATTCTTAGTTTTACATGTTTTATCACAAGTAAAATTATATAGTTTTCTACAATATTTACAATGAATTACGAGATTACGAGATGCTTTTTATGTACCTTGTATAATTATATAACGAGTTAATTCTATTTTGAATCTTTGTAAAGTTTTCATGAATTATTTCTTGAATTTGTATTTGAAGTATATTGCAAATTATTCGTATTTAAATGATAATTTTCAAATTTATTAAAGTATTTGTTATACAACTTGACTATCAAAAGTACAATGAGTTATTAATACTTGATAGTTAATTTCAAGAATAATATACGTTATATGCTATTCAATATAAAGATTTAAATATGTTATTGAAGCTTGATTTCAATTTCCAAAAGTGTTATTGGTCATCATTGTTATTCATTTTCTCTATCAACTAATATGTTTATATATATATATACAAGTCAGCCAAATGTTCTCCTTGTTAACAAACCTTGAACACCGAGCCATGTGAACTATTATAACATGATTTTTACTCACTGAGTTATAAACTCACTTCCCTTTTCTAAAATTTTTCTACAGGAGATTAAGAATGATCAGTTCAAGTTGAAATATGAATTTCAATCAGAGATGACATATGAGTAGAAGTATCTTTGAAGATGCTGTTTGTTATTTATATGCTTGTACATGTATGTTATAGTTACTTGCTTCGTAGAAATTGATGTTTTATTTATAAAATAATTTGTTTATGGAAGAATGAGAAATATGTATGAATTAATCGATAAATATCAATGATGGTCATTAAGAAGTATGTGCATAGAATTGTATTATGAGATGGTGATGTGATTCCGATTATAATCTTGGGCAGGTTTGATGTGATTTTGCAATTTTGGTTGCTTGATACCATATTGGATTTGATAGCAGGTAATGAGTTCTACAGGTTTTTGATGCCCTTATGGCTACTCATGTCCTAGGACCATCTATCCCAAAAGTGGGATGTGATAATTCGAGTCATTCTTATTGAATTTCTAATTATTTTGTCCACATAATATGTTTGACTTAGTGTGAGTCCATCTAACCTTCTTGAGATTTTTATTCAATATCACATGTACTAGTCCCATATCCTTCATCTCAAACCCTGAATTCAACATTTCTTAGTTGACTTGATCATTTTTTCATTACTTCCAATAATGAGCATGTCATCAATATACAAACATAGTATGACATAGTTATCACTAACATCTTTAACATAAATGCATTTATCACTCTCATTCATCTTAAATCCATTTGTTAACATTACAATATCAAATTTTCCATGCCATTATTTTGGTGCTTGCTTCAAGCTATATAAAGACTTAACCAATCTATATACCTTTTTCTCTTGTCCTAGGATAATGAAGCCTTTAGGCTGTGTCATATAGATTTCCTCATCCAAATCTCCATTTAGAAAAGTAGTCTTCACATTTATTTAATGTATTTTAAGATTACGTAATGCTGCAACAACAATTATCATCCTAATGGAATTTATCCTCGTTGCAGGAGAATATGTGTCAAACTAATCTAGGCCTTTCATTTATCTATAACCTTTAATTACAAGTCTAGCCTTATACCTATCAATTGAACCATTTGCTTTCATCTTCCTTTTGAAGATCCACTTAGATCCTAGTTGTTTACATCCTGGAGGTAAATTGACTAATTCTTAAGTATGATTTTGTAAAATGGAATCTACTTCACTTTTAATAGCCTCTTTCCACAAAGCGCCTTTCGAAGAGTGTACTACTTTTTTGTAAGTTTGTGGTTCAGCTTCAAGCAAATAAGTTAGAAAATTTGGACCAAAAGATTTTTCTACTCTTACTCTTTTACCTCGTCTTGGCTCATGTCCTCGTTCTTGGTCCTGATTATTATTTTGTATAGTCTCATATGTCCGTTTGGACAAACTTTTACTTTGGTTTTGTACGAGTGAGGACAAACTCATATCCCATGTTTGCTGAGGCGAAGACGAACCCTGTGTTCGGTTGGGTCAAGACAAATCCTATGTTCATTCAAGCAAAGACGAACTATGTGTTCCCTTAAGCAAAAACAAACCAACCTCTTCTGAAGATTTACAAGGAAATACATGTTCAAAGAATAAAGTACTCCTTGACTCTATTATCATGTTTTTGTGTATTTCCATAATTTTTGATTCATACATAAAAAAACTGATAAGCACTACTATTATATGCATATCTAATGAAAATGCAATCACTTGCTTTAAACTTATTTTCACCTTTTTAGGCATAGGTACAACTACTTTCGTAAGTCATCCCCACACTCATATGTATTTATAGAAAGGCTTTCTTCCTTTTCATAATTCATAAGGGGTTTTGTCTTCTTTCTTTCGAGGCACCTTATTTAAAAGTTAATTAACTATTAATATGGCTTCTCCCCACATGTTCTAAGGTAACCCAAAACTTATGAGCATTGCATTCATCATTTCTTTCAAGGTAAGATTATTCCTTTCAGCCACGCCATTTGACTAAGGTGAATAAGGTGTTCTGGTTTCATGTATAATTCCATACTGTACACAAAATTCACCAAATGGTGCTTTATATTCACTAGCATGATCACTCCTTAACACATTAATCTTCCTATTGAGTTAATTTTTAACTTCAATTTTATAGAGTTTGAACTTCTTTATTGCTTTGTCCTTGCTTTTAAGTAAATACATATAACAACATTTTGTACAATCATCAACAAATGTGATAAAATACTTTTTATCACCTCTTATTTGTACAAATTTTAAATCACATATTATTTGTCCTTATATACCAAGAAGGGGAAAGGGGGGGGGGGGGTTGAATTGGTTGGAAATTAAAATTTAGATAGAAAGAGATAGAGAAAGAGGATAAACACAATCGATTTTATAGTTGTTCAAGTGTTAACAAACCCTACGTCCACTCGCTAATCTTAATTGGGTATTCTACTATTAGTTGATACTTATAAAGGAGTTTCAAGCTCACTCTAAACATACAATGTATTTTAATGGCTAACACAAAACCTTTACAAGTGCTTTCTTAGGCTCACACTTAAAACTATAGAAGAGTTTTCTATTAGTTTACTCTCAACCTAATACTATGTGTTTTTAAGGCTAACACTTAACCCTTTGAGCTATCTATGCTCTAACAACAACCAAATAATAATAATTAAAAGCTTTAGGCTTTGAGAATTAAAATTGCAAGAGTTTAGCTTCAATGAAGTTGATGGATCATTATAAGGGTCTTTGGAGGGGGTATTTATAGCTTCTTCCCTCCAAATTCCCATTACAAAGAGTTACCAAAAAGGATCCTCACAACAACTACAAAATCTTGCATTAAATGCTCTATCAGAGCTTTTTCGAGATCCCTAAGCCTTTTTTGCGGTCGTGACTCCATTTTCTCAGTCGAGATCAATATTTTACAGTTGCGATCTTCATAATCCACAATGGCTAGTTGACATGTGGCATCTTCTAGTTAGTACCTCAACTATCCATTACAGCCATTAAGTTCTGTATAAAAGTCACAATTGTGACTACCATTTCGCTATCTCGAATTACGGATTGTGCCCTTGGTCACAGTCACGACTGAGGTTGCAATTCGTTCTGTCATAAATTTAAATGAATTGCCTTCTGAATTTCTTAGGCACGATAAGATGGTTGCGGTCACGAATTTTCCACATTGGTTGTGATTTATGAGCTAAATAAAGTACTTTGAGAGATATCAATACTCTTTCAAATCCAATCTATTAGATATATTATGATCTGCAAAATAAACACTCAATGCACACATTAGATAGCTTTAATTTGATTGACAAGATCAAAATAGAGATTAACTAAGTTTTGAAATAACTTAGGTCAACACATATATCACTGTGAATTAACTCAAAGTGGTTCAGTTTTTCTTTCAATTGATTGGAAGGATAATCTTGTTAATTTTTCCTCAACACAAATTTCACATTTATGTTTTAAATTTATTTGGAATCTATGTATGAGGTCCATGTTAATTAACCTTTTCAAAATATTATAATTAACATGACCTAGTCTACCATGCCATAAATTGGAAGAATTAAGCAAATAAACTAAAAAAATATTTTCATTCATGCAAGTGATTATAGTTACATTGATCATAAACAGCTCATCTGATACATACCCTCTCCCTATATATAGAACATTATTCAGAGTTAACTCTTTTCCAGATGTCATCTTCAATACCACCTTTCCTTCACCAAGGGCCTTAAAAGTGGCAGAATTACCCATATATAGCTTTTCTTTGACCTTCGGAGCAAAGGTGGAAAACATCTCTAATTTCGAGCATACATGCCTTGTAGCACCAGTATCAATTCACCATTCCTTCAAGTTTGACCCGACTAAGTTCACCTCTAATATTACAACATCTAGGTTGATGTCAGAAACATCTTATGTCATGTTATCAACCATATTTGCTTTATGGTTCTTCTTCCTCTTTAGCAACCTGCATTCAGAGGATTTATGACCTACCATATCATAATCAAAGCATTTGCCTTGGAATTTCTTTTTGGAAACTCCAACTTTGGGTCTCCCTTTATACTCCTTTGCTTTTTTTTTTTTTGAACTTGGTATATGTTTGACAATGTTTACCTTCACTTTCAAAGGTACATACCCCCTCTTTTCCAAGCTTCTGTTGTCTTCTTCGCTTTGAAGTCTAACAATGAGCTGTTTAATGTTCATCTCTTTTCACTTGTGCTTAAGGTAATTTTTGAAATCCTTCTAGCCAGGGTTAGCTTCTTAATTATAGCAGCCACTTGGAAAGTTTCACTCAAGTTCATCCTATTGATATGAATCTCATGAAGAATCACTTGAAGTTCTTACACTTGACTAACCATAGTTTTGAAATCCACCATTTTATAATTCAAAACATCCCACTATAAGCTTCTTGGCATTAGCATCCTTAGATTTATATTCTCAATCTAAGGATTCCCACAACTATTTAGCAATCTTCATTGCACTACATACATTGTATAGCAAGTCATGCAGTCCATTCAAGATATAGTTCCAGCATAGAAAGTTAGAATGATGCTAAGTATCGTGAGCAACTCTCACTTGAACATCCTACTCATCCTCTTTCAAAGTAAGAGCATCTTCAGTCAAGAATCGTGCAAGGTTCAACGTGGTAAGATAGAATAGCATCTTCTGTTGCCACCTTTTAAAATTCAAGCTATTAAATTTCTCTAGCTTCTCTCTATGGTTCCCTAGAATCAAAACAGGCATAACAGAGGTAGTAGCTTTTGTACCTAATAAGGATGGTACTTGAGTTGTGTTCTCAACATTGACAATCTCCATTTCTAAAACAATAATATTAGAAACACAAGATAAGCTTCTGAGTATTTTATAAGAAGCTATAAGAAATAAATAATAAAATATCCTAATGTCATTGTCCAGTCCAAAATGAATATCTCTAAAGTAAGGTATAATATGTTTTAAGATTATTAGTAGAACGATATATATATGTATATATATATATATATATATATATATATATATATATATATGTATATATATATATATATATATGTATATATATATATATACATATGTATATATATATATATATATATATGTATATATATACATATATATATGTATATATATACATATATTTATGTATATATATATATATATATATATATATATATATATATATATATATATATATATATATATATATATATATATATATATATATATGTATATATGTATATATATATATGTATAGATATGTATATATATATATATATATATATGTATATATGTATATATATATATGTATAGATATGTATATATATATATATATATATATATATATGTATATATATACATATATATATGTATATATATACATATATATATGTATATATATACATATATATATGTATATATATACATATATATATGTATATATATACATATATATATGTATATATATATATATATATATATATGTATATATATATATATATATATATATATATATAAAATGGCTTTTAAACTAAAACAACCAATTTAAAAAATGGGGAAGGCAAGTATATATATACGTGCGATATTGCGAAGGCACCTATAGATACATAAAAAGTTAACGAAAAAATTGTAAAAACATCTGTCACAGGCAAAGACAAAAGACAAAGCAGTTTGAAAGTAAGCTCTCCAATTGGCGGAAACTTTATTAGGCAATCAGCTGACAAAGGCTTTATAAAACCATGCGAAGCTAAATAAAATTAAAGACAAAGAACACTTGGTTAACAACAATATCACATATATACCAAGTGTCAATTAGCAAAACTCCGTATAAACCCAATGTAAATATTAAAGTGAAAAACAACAATATAAATTAATAAACTTTATATAAACCAAGGTTTGTGTTTCATAACATTTACTTAAAATAGATTCATCTCTCATCACGACACTTAAGGTTGATTGTGACATCTATTTCTCAGGATATAATAAGTATATAAGTGATTTTTAGCACCATAAAAATCACTTCTCCATGAATTAGAACAAAATTTTATCTTATCACCAAGAAGAAAGGACTCAATAAAGAAAGCTAATATCTTATTCTATATTTTGAAACAAACTAAAATTCTCTTTATATAGAAAAAGACTAAGACAATAAATACACAAACAATTATGAGAGAGTTACAAAAATTATTACAAAGGAATCAGTTTCCCATTCAAAAATTCAAAACGTTTTCTTAAAAATTAATTACAAAATAATTAATTCAGAAACCGTTTTTTCCAACATAAAGTTGCAAAATAGATTGTTGGGAATAGTTTTAATTTCGATCTTGGAGGTTTCTCTTTATGTAATGATGAATTGAATAGGCTCTATTAGTATCTCCTTAATTGTAGAATAAAATGTTGGTTTTTTTCTTGGTTTAAAAGAATTATTAAAAAAAATTAATAAATTACAGTAAACAATATACATTATCATAAAATTTAGTATTTTTTCAGTATTAACACTACATTACTGTAAAATTTATTATTTTTTTCAATATACAATTTGTATCTAAAACAAATTCAATGAACTTCTAAAATATAATTAGGACCTATTACTATTTATACAGTATATATATATATATATATATATAGAGAGAGAGAGAGAGAGAGAGAGAGAGAGAGAAAGAGAGAGAGAGAGAGAGACATATATACACACGATAAGAGGAGGAAAAACACATTTACTTATGTGTTTCTTATTATGCTCTTACTAAATGTATATTTAATTTGAAAGTAATATGGTTTTTTATATTTTTAAGATTAAAATAAATCTAATATATAATATAACTTTATATAATAAATCATAAATCTAATCTTATTTTATTTGGGTAAATAAATTATACCATTATAAATCTAATTTTATTTTTTTGAAGGAATCTAATTTTATTTTTAAGATTAATTATTTATTTATATTGTTCGAATACTCAAATTTTAATTGTCTTTCATATTTCGTTAAGTCACTAATTAGTTTTGAATATTAAAATTATTAATTGTAATAAAATTAGCTGGACATTAAAATTATTAATCCTAATAAAACTCTATTTTCTTTGGTAAATTATATTTCTTTCTCCTACTAATAACTTTTTACCTTAAATGATATTTTATTTTTTTTTTAAATTAGTAATATATTTTGATTATTAAGTTATTACCTTTAAAGATATTTTATTTTTTAAAAAAATTATTTTTCATTGAAAATTGAAAATATTCATTATATTATAAATGATTTTCAATTGAGTTTCATTTTTTATACATCTTGAATCTCTTCTATAATAAAAATTTTACGTAAATTTAAGTGTTGATAAAATTACAAATAATTTTTTTTAGAAAAAGATACCATTATAAATAGAAATTTTAACATTTGATAATAAAATAATAGAATTCTACTCATTGTTTTAAATGAATTCTCAATTAGTGTATATAATTAATTATTTTTAATATCTAACTATATTTAATTTAAATAAGAAAATAATAAATTCAATTAGAATAGGAAAAGAATAAAATAATTATTATTTAATATATAATTAATTATATTACAAATTTATAATTATATAATTATTATAATTTAATTTAAATAAAAAAGAATGAATTAAATTAGAATAAGGAAAAATAAAATAATTATTATTTATTCAATAGTTAATTATATTTAATTTAAATAAAAAAGAATTTAATTAGAATAATTTATGCTTTTTAATTTTTTTTGAATATTAAAAACTAAAAAAATCGTTTGACTTTGATTATTTGAATATTAATAAATTAGAGAAATTATAATTTGACTTTCATTGTGTAAATTATTAGTTTGTCTTATTATAAATTCAAAAATTAGTTATTTTAACTATTAGTAATAATTTGTATGTTTTTAAAAAATAAAAAATAATAATTTGTATAAACAAATCCAATTAGAATAATTTATTTTTTTATGTTATTTCGAATATTGAGAAGTTATAGAAATTCCACTGTAACTTTAACTGTTCGAATATTAACAAATTACAAAAATTCTATTATAAATTTAAAAATTAGTTATTTTAACCACTAGTAATAATTTATATGTTTTTAAAAAAACAATAATAATAGTTTGTATAAATGAATTCAATTAGAATAATTTATATTTTTTTATGTTATTTCGAATATTAAAAAGTTAGAAAAATTCTAATGTAACCTTAATTGTTCAAATAGTAATAAATTAAAGAAATTCTAATTTGACTTTGAGAAAATTATATTATAGATCAGAAAAATTACTTTTGATTATATAATAAGATGCAACAGAAAAAGAAAATATACTAATTAAGAGTTTATTTTACAACAATAAGTAAAATCTTATTATTTTATTATCAAATGTCAAAATTTCTTTTTATAATAATATGTTATTCTAAAAAAAAATTCAATTTGTTTGCAATTCTGTAAACATTTAAATTTACTTAAAATTTTCAATGCGAAAGAGATTTAAGATTTATTAAAATTGAAAGTCATTTAAAAGTTATTTATAATATAATGAATATTTTTAGTTTTTAGTTTTGTTAATCATATATATTATGTTTTCAAGTTTTAATTAGAAAGTCATATATTAATTTCTTTTTATTTTTTCTATAACATATTCTTGAATATAAGAATATCATTTAAAATTGTAAGAAATGATTTATTTATATATGCTTGACTCATTTTCTTTTAATATTGTGCATATATTGCCTTTTAAAGCACATTCATTTATTTTTATAAAATTTATAATTATTTTGTGTCATCATTGTAATTGTATTAAAATGTACGATTATACAACTTAGATAATATCTATTTTGCATAATTATATTTTCGTTGAATTTTTAGATTAAATAACAATTATTTTATTTTTTTTATTTTAATTGAATTCATTATTTTCTTATTTAAATTAAATATAGTTAGATATTAAATATAATTAATTATATATTAAATAATAGTTATTTTATTATGCACATTATTAATATGGATTGAGCTAAAAATATATTAACAAATTATTTAATACATTAAATAATAATTACTTTCTTGACTTAATTTGTATAATTATGCATGTTATTAATATTTTTTCTTTTCTTTTTCTTCTTCTTATTTTTTTATTTTTTAATAAAGCAAAATTGATAAAATTATGAATAAGTAAAACAAAGCTTTATTATAATCTTAGTACTTTGAAATAAAAATTTATGAAAAATTTTAAAAGAAATTATTAGTCTAAAAGGTAATAATTTGGTATATGAATTTGTCCATGTAACAATTTAAAAGTATTTAATTAAATAGATAATATAGGTTATTAGTAATTGTTTTACTTAATGGGACTGTACGGCTGAGCACGGTTCGAGAGAATATGGAGATTTAAAAATCTCCAAAACCAAATTGAAGTTCCGAGATTCTCAAAATAAGATTTCTGGAACTGAACCGTGGGACTAAAATCTCCATACCAAACTATCTCAATTTTTTGGGACGGTTCAGAATGAAGATTCAGGTCTAACGGAACAATTTATATGGAACAGGGCAACGAAGATTTGGAGATTTTTTAATTTTTAAATAATTTTTTGTTAGAATTTTTAAAAATAATTAAAAATATACATCTTTAACTTAAACATGAAATAAAATTAGTACATAAAACAAAAATAGAATAAAAGTGAAATGCAATAACTGATTTGATGGAATAACTTATTTGAAAATAAAATTTTATAATTAATAAAAATTATATTTTACCTATACGTTATTGACTTTCTTTAAAGAAACTATTAATTTGAAAATGAAATTTTATAATTAATAAAAATTAAATTTTACATATACATCATTGGATTTTCTTTGAATGTGTTGCTTATTCAAAATCAAAAAGTATATATATATATATATATATATATATATATATATATATATATATATATATATATATATATATATATATATATATATATATATATATATATATATATATATATATATATATTAGTAAGGCATTCTGTCATACATATGGTCAATGGCTTAGTCAATATATATATATATATATATATATATATATATATATATATATATATATATATATATATATATATATATATATATATATATATATATATATATATATATATATATATATATATATATATATATATATATATATATATGGCCTATTAGTAAGGCATTCTGTCATACATATGGTCAATGGCTCGGTTAATAGTTTGGTAGGAATAATAATAATAATTAAACCGAAGAAGTCTCTTAATAAATCAATAAATAATTAGACTCAAGTGATCCTTTAATAATCCATAAACTATATTTAGCAACTTCAATAAGTTAACAAAATAAAGTGATAATTCAATAATAGATAATAACAAGAATTCAAAGGCTGATATTAATAATAATCGATAATCAATATAATTCAATAGGAATTTCAATAAATCATTTATGGTAGATTACTATGTATTGATATATTCATAACTTATCTCTCTAAGCAGTATTTTTAAATAATTTCCAATCACTGCAATCTGAATGATATTCAACAAATTTCAAATTCATAACCTACAGTAAAACTTTTGATTTAATCATTATCGATATGTACTAAAGATTTCTACAGATCTAAAATAATTAACTCAATAATCTTATATTAAAATTAATATCAATATATTCTATTACTCAATCTAATAAAACAATTATATTCTAAAACTAGAATAATTAACAGAAACATATTCGAAAAACCAATCGTCACTTACCAGAGAATCGTCGAAAAACTATTTAATATCATATTTTGATGAAAACAGTATCAATAAGCTTGTTTTGAAGTGAGGATTTAGATTTTTTGGTTATCTGCTATTCATCGGAGGATCACTAAAAAAACTATTCCGGTCTGTCGTCTGTCACCAGATTCTAACTAAAATTTTGAGTTCAAAAATTACAAATGATATACCAAATGAAAGCTGGGAATGTCAAGAGTTCAACAGTACCAAAATCATTGAAAATGAAATTCAGAAAGTCAATGAAATTTAGCTCAGAAACTGCTAGCCGATAAATGTTCTGGCGAGGAGTGCGGCGTCATCTGGTAACGGATGGCGGTAATCTCAGTGGCGTTGGAAATGTTATGAATGCAGCAGAAAATAAAAAGAAAAAAGAAAACACAGCAATTTACGTGGTTTGGCCAATATGACCTACGTCCACGGGCAGGGAGATAAAATTCTTATTACATGAGAGAGAGAACTGTTACAAAGAGACGTCTACGGGCAGGGAGATAAAATTCTTATTACATGAGAGAGAGAACTGTTACAAAGAGAACTACCATCATAAGCCCTAACACCAAATATATATAGCACCCAAATTTACAGAAAAGGACCTTACCATACCGTGAGGGGCTTCGTCCCCCGCACCCCCCATGCGACCCGAGCTCGAAGGCCCACCACTGACCTCAATTTTTCTCCTCTTTCGGGTCGAGCTCCCAATATTTTGGGTCGGGTTATAATTCGGATCACACAACAATTCTCCACCTTGACTAGAATTATCCTAAGGCATCAAAAACAAGAATAACTCCCCTACCATCCATGCCCTTAAGGGCATCATGCTATACGGACATTCACCAAGTCTAAGCTGTGCTTGAACTTTTCAGAAGGCAACGGCTTTATCAATATATCTGCTGGATTATCTGCTGTGGCTATCTTTTAAATAGAAAAAACTTCACTTTCAATAATATCTCTAATGAAGTTCAACCTGACATCAATATGCTTTGACCTCTCATGGTAAACTGGATTCTTTGCCAAGCTCAAAGCACTCTGACTGTCACAATAAATGACAGGAGCCTGTACTTCTACACCCAAACTACCAATAAGACCATGTAGCCATATTCCTTCTTTAACCCCTTCCGTCAATGACATATATTTAGCTTTAGTTGTAGACAAAGAAACTGTGGATTGAAGTGTTGCTTTCCAACTAATAGCACATCCAAAGAGGGTGAAGATATAATATGTCAAGGACCTTCTTTTCACAAGATCTCCAGCATAATCAAAATCAGTATAGCCAATCATACCACTAGAAAAACCACTAGAATCATAAACCAAGCAAAAGTTACTTGTACTTTTTAAGTATCGCATAATCCACTTAATAGCTTCCCAGCCAGTCTTTCTAGGATTACTCATAAACCTGCTTACCACAGTCACAGCATGTGCTAAATCTGGTCTAGTGCACACCATTGCATACATTAAGCTCCCAACTGCACGGGAGTATGGAATTCGACTCATGTAGTCTTTTTCTTCTTTTGTACTAGGTGATGCACTATCATCAAGTTTAAAATGTGCTGCCAAAGGAGTGCTTACAGGCTTGGAATTTTCCATAAGAAAAGACTGCAACACCTTTTCTATGTATTTCTGCTATGACAAATACAATATACCTACTTTCCTGTCTCTCCATATCTCCATGCCTAAAATCTTCTTGGCTGCACCTAAATCCTTTTTCTCAAACTCACTACCTAGCATAGTCTTCAATTTGTTAATTTCAGTCTTATTTTAGCTGCAATTAACATGTCATCAACGTATAACAGCAAATATATAAAAGAATTATCCAACAATTTTCTAGAGTAAACACAGTTGTCAAACTAATTGCGAACAAAATCATGAGAAAGCATGAATGCATCAAACCTCTTATACCATTGCCTCGGTGATTGCTTCAAACCATACAAGGATTTCTTCAGCAAACACATATAGTCTTCCTTTGCAGAACCAAGAAAACCCTCTGGTTGTGACATATAAATCTGCTCCTCCAAATTTCCATGGAAGAAAGCAGTTTTTACATCAAGTTGTTCTAGTTCAAGGTTAAATGCACTTACCATGGCTAGAAGAACTCGAATGGTCTTATGCTTCACAACTAGTGAGAACACCTCATTGTAATCAATTCCCTCTTTTTGTGAAAAACCTTTTGCCACAAGCCATGCCTTGAACCTAGTTAGTTCAACCCTAGGAATACCTTCCTTTCTCTTGAAGACCCATTTGCAACCCACTGGCTTGACATCTTTTGGTAATGGTACTAGATCCCAGGTCTTGTTTTTTTCAAGGGATTGCAGTTCCTCATTCATGGCGATTAACCAATCTGCTGCATCTTTACTCTTTATTGCATCTTTTTATGACCGAGGTTCATCATAATCTATGCTTTCTGCCACTGCCAAAGCATAAGCAATAGGGTTAGTGTTAATAACCTCTGCATAATCTGCATACCTTGCTGGTTTTCTAATTTCCCTTCTTTGTCTTCTTTCTGCTATACTTTGTGATTCTTCCTGTTGTACATCTTTGGGCTCATTGACAGAATTCTCTGTCACTCTCTTTGAAGTTTCAATTTTGAACTCCACCTTTTGGTCAGCACCGTGAACATTTTTTCCTGCAAGATCATCAAGCTCCTTCCTCTGACCAATCATAGCAGATTCATCAAAAGTAACATCTCTGCTAATAAGAAATCTAGGGTTTCTATTATTTTTAGTACACCACAGTCTATATCCTTTAACCCCAGCAGCATACCCTAGAAATATGTATTTTATTGCCCTAGGCTCAAGCTTACCATCATTAACATGAGCATACGCAGGACAACCAAATATACGCAGGTCAAAATAATCAGAGGAAGTACCATACCATACCTCTTGAGGAGTCTTTAAATCAATTGCAGTTGATGGAGATCTGTTCACCAGATAACAAGCAGTGTTAACTGCTTCAGCCCAAAATTCCTTTGAAAGTCTAGCATTTAGTCCCATGCATTGAGCACGCCGCAGAAGTGTTTGGTTCATGCATTCTGCAACTCCATTCTCTTGTGATGTATGTCGTATAGTGCGGTGCCTCATTATACCTTCCTTCTTGCAGAACTCATCAAAACATTTATTACAAAATTCTAACCCATTATCTATTTTGAGCGTCTTGACTTATTTACCAGTGCATTTTTTAACCATAGTCTTTCACTCTTTGAACCACCTAAACACTTCATCTTTTGTTTTCAAAAAATATATCCAAACCTTCCTAGAGTAGTCATCAATAAATGTGACAAAATAACTGCATCCACCATGAGACTTAACCCGAGAAAGACCCCACACATCTGAGTGTATATAATCAAGAATACCAGTGGAAGTGTGCTTACCATGGCTGAACTTGACTCTACGCTGCTTGCCTAAAACACAAGTCTCACAGAATTTTAGTTTTCCAGTTTTAGCTCCATCTAGCAATCCTTTTTTACTCAAAACTGCAAGTCCTTGCTCACTCATGTGTCCCAATCTGTGATGCCACAAATCTATCATCTCATTATTCTGCTCTAAGGAGGAAGAGACAGCCACTGTTCCCATCACTGTATTTCCTTGTAAAACATCATTCATAAAACACTATCATATCATGTCATATCATTAGCAGAGATCTGGTATACAATAGTTGGATGTGGATTTGATCCATGCATCTTATCATAATCACATTATTGGCAGAGGCTTTTTTTACGGATCAATACCATATTTTTTATGCCAGGCGGGCCAGGCCAAGCGGCTAGGATCATACCTCCTCCCAGCTGGAGTCACTACAACGTACACTGCTTGGTGTTTCCCACATCAGATAAGGGGATCTCTGCTTAAAAATTTGAAATCCAAATAAAATAACTTTATAAAATATATAACAATGCACTAGCATATAACTTCCCATACAGAGAAAAACAATCAAATATCACGTATCTTATAAGAGAGTTTAACAGATTCAAGTGCTCACACAGAAGACTGCAAATATCCATATAAAATACTTCAACACTCATCGATAGCAAATTTATTCAACACTTATAAAATCAACATAAACTCATTAATGATTACTTTAGTAAATACTTTATAACTTTTAAAATCATAATAAACAAATATATGTAATTCAATTATATTATAAATAGGAAATCAAATAATCATATATGTATTTACGATAAACACAAGGAAGAAACTTTTATGAACTCATTATTCAGGATTCACAAAGTGATTAGGAAACTCAAATGGACGGAGATTTTCATACAAGGTGGTTCAACAACAATATAGTTTTTGATATCAAATTCGCAACAGAAAATAGGATAGTAATTACTCACCTCTCTTGCTATATCCTCTAGTTAGGTTCAACCCATCTCCACGTGCACTCAAATCATCTTTTCCTCGACTCAATTCCGCCTACACATAAAAGCCCTAAATCACACATTAACTGTGGTTCAATCCTTTATTTGTTATTCTTATAATCTATTCATCAAATTTTTATCAATTAAATCCTCTATGGCTTATTCTTATATATATTTCCTATAATTCTAACGAAAATTCAAAAGCATTTCTCCTAAAATTGGATTAATCCCCTTGAAAATCAACAAACATCCTTAATTCAACAAGTATCACAAGTAATTTGTCCAACCCAAACCTCCAATACATCAAATGATCTCATCCACCATCTCGTTCACAACTTAATTTTATTTTAAACAACTTTTATATAATTTAATAATATTTTTATCTATCAAATTAGTACTAAAAACAACTAAATATAAACTGCTTAACAATTTTTCAAACATTTAAACATTGAAATCAACTTAACAGAAAAGCATTCTAGGCTCACCGAAATCGAATTCTCAAAATCTAGCTTTGAAATTGGATCGTATGCGTGAAGAACGACCCGCTGGAACTTTTTATCATTGCGGCGCGTGAGGCCACACGCCGGCATCTGTCTGGCAACATGTCACCGCGGGAGGTGGTGGACAAAAGCATGGTTGATGCCATTGGGTTCGTCTCAACGCCAGGAGCACAGATATGCACTTCACTCACCACCACGCTCGTCCCTTCTGCCGAAAAAAGCCTTAGAAAGTTTGGTGCTCAATTTTCGATCTCCTTCTCCAGTCATCCTTAGCCCACGAGCCAGGTATCAAATTAAAGCTTGTGACGAGGTCGTTCCATAGCCACCAAAATTGCCCTCATCTGCTACTGGAATCACTAGAAATCACCATTTAAACCTTTGGCGCTGGTGAGAATTTACTGTGCGCGTTCGGTGTCATTTGCTACTCTCTCTCGCAGCTGCCGGTTCTATCGTGATCGCTGGAGGTAGAGGAGTGGCTAGGCTGTGGCAGTGCAGCCCACCACCTGCCAGAGCTCCACCAGCAACCACCTCTCCCTCACACTCTGTCTCCCTCTGTTCTCTCTCCTCGATTCTGTCCAGTTCTTCCCCTTTCTTTTTTTTCATTTTCTACTTTATAAACATATACATATATAATCTCCTTTTTTCTCATTTTATATACATAAATCCTTAATAATTTGTATAACATATTCTATAATCATTTTTCTACTAATATTAATGTTATTAATATTATCATCATCTTTATTATTATTATTATTATTATCATCATCATCATCGTCATCATCACTGTAAACCAATAAAATAACATTTTTATTTCACAATACTTTCAAAATTAAAAATAATAAATTTGTATGAAAATATTTTCTTAAATTATATTTTATTTTATTTCTTAAAATATTATTATCCTTTAACTTATTGAAAAATAATCATTTTTCTTATTAAAATGAAAATTCATAAACTTACGAAAAATCGGGTTGTTATATTTTTTTTCTTAATTAATATTTTTGTAATACATATAATGCTCAATTTTATAATTGCATTTTTCACGAATTGGATGTTTTTACTTTTATATTAGTTTTAAGTATTTTCATTATATTTTTTTTATTAGAAATAAATATTTAGGAATTTGAGTATTTTGATAATTTATAAACAAGTTTCATAATGAGCCGAGCTCGAGTTTAGTTCGATTATAATTTATTAACGAGTCAAGCTCGAGTTGAGCTCAAGCTTGATTTAATTTTTAAGTGAGCCAAGTTTGAATATGATTTTCAAATTTGATCCAAAACTAGAGCACAAGCTCAAAAAAAAAAAAAAAAGAACCGAGTCTGGATAAGTTAAAACTCGGCTCGATTCAGCTCGTTTACACCCTTACTGTATACTTAACGAAATGGAATGATTTTGGTGTTTGTTGAAAGCTTGTTTTGAGAGCTTTGAATTGGTATAATGAACACAAATTTTTGTTAAAAATTGAAAGAGTTATGAGGCTTCAAAATTGAGGATTTGAAAGTCCAATTCTGGAAATTTAAAAAAGATGAATATGTTTTCATTTTTTTTTTTAATCTTAGTCCGATTGTTTGTTTGTCAAACATGAAAATCTAGTTCTCAAAAGTGAAAAACAATTGCACCAATGAACTTAGGATGGTCGAAAATAGGGGGTAGGAAGAATCTTAAAGGTTTATGGTGCTTCTAAGGCAGCGATTGCAATACACTTGCTGATGGTGGTGAGTGAACGTTTCTGGCAGTCTTTTACCACATGTTGACCATCCGCTAGTTAGACCAACATAGTCAAGCCATGTGTTACAACGCAGTTCATCCACATGTTGATGACATGTCAATCTTTTTTCTCCCACTGTCGCATTAGTCCACGTGTCGCCTTTCATATGGTCCAGTAGCGCTCATCCAGCTAATTGTGTAGTAACTAGAAACGGAAGCCCTTTCATGTGGGCACGTGCAGTCGTTCTGGGTGTTCGTTTTAGACCATTCGGCCACCACTATATTTAATTTTTAATTTTGAGTGTCAAAAAATATTTATTTTGATTTTTCCACCTCTTTAAAACAATAAAAAATATGAAATAAATATTCTGGATTGAGAAAAAATTCTTTTTTTTATAAAATTATTACTCTGTGTAATAGCCATTTTGGTGTTATTTTTATGATTTTCGAAAATCTCCTCGTATTTTTGGTGAATTAATTTCTTAAAATTGAATAAAAGAAATTAAGAAAATTGATGTTATCATTTATTAAATTAATTATAGTCTTGATGTACTAGATTTGTTCAGTATATTTGATAGCATGTTTTTGTAATATGTTATTTGAATTTTTGAATTAATTTAAATATTATATGATTAGTTTAAATTTCAAATTTAAATATGTGTTATTTAAATTAATTAACTATAATATATGGATAGTTTAAGGCTGTAATTTATTTATATATATATTTTTGTATCCTAAAAAATTTAGACTCATATGTTTTGTATTTTGGTTACAATTTATGATTTAAATTGAGTAGGAAGATTATAAATATCATTTGTTGATAAAATTTTTTGAAATTTTAGTAATTTTGTACTTTTGGGAATATGATGTTTACAATATTATGTGTTAATTGAAATTATATGAGAAGTTGATTGGGAACCTAGTTAACTTTTGCTTCAAATACAATTGATATTTATTATATCAATGTTGCAATAATTTATTGTTGTTTTTCATATAATGTGCCATAAATTATTTATAAGCATATTTAATATCTCTGTGTGTAGTTGAAAATGTCATCGGTTGCTAAATAGCTAAATTGAACAAGGGTGAGAAGTTGAACGGCGATAATTATGAAATATGGCATCGCAAAGTTCAATATATCCTTAAGGAATAGGAAGTCATTGAGACACTAAACCATGTAATGGATGAGATTGAAACTAGAACTACTACTTAACATAGGAGAGATGCTAAAGCCTATGTGGCTTGGAAGTGAAAGAACTCTCTTACTCACATAACCTTGTTGAGCTATATGCAAGATGACTTGTTGATTGAGTACGAGACATACAAAACTGCTCATGAGATGTGGAATGCTTTGAAAGCTAAATATGGTAAGCTTTCTGTGACTCGGTTACATGAACTGGTCATTAAGTTTGGAGGCTATAAGATATGCACAAACCACATTGTGAAGCAGTACCTCAGAGAGATAAGGAAAATGATAAGGGAACTCAACTTTACAAGTCTTATCTTGACTAATGAGCAGCAAAATGAGGCAGTCATTAGGTCACTCCCTAAGAGTTGGGATCATATGGTTGTGAATATGACCTACAATGAAAATGTGAAGACTTGTGATGATATTATTTGTCATTTTGAACTTGAGGCTAAGCATTTGGAAGCAAACAAATCTCATAGGAAGCCTTAATGGCTGAAAGTTCCCAAAAACCTAAAAAGTTCAAGGTGAAGAAGAAGTTCTTCAAAAGGAAAGTAAGACCTAATAAGGAAACTAAAGGTAAGGCTGACACACCAAAGAAAAATAGACATACTAAAAGAGACAAGAGCAAGCTTAAGTGCTAAAATTGTGGCAAGAAAGGGCAGTTTACTAATGAGTGCACTGAGCCAGCTAAGGTACGCTATCTAAACACAATATGTGTATTTATGTTTTGAGCTGTGTGTTTCTAACTTAATCTAATCCTTTATGGACTATAGACTCAAGCTCCACAGACCACATAGCTATGAATTGAGATGTATAATTGGAGTTTCGTCAGATAAGTTCTGGAATGAGATGGATTTATGTGGGAAACAACATTAGATTGAAGTTAAGGGCAATGAGACTTATAAATTAGATTTGTGTGGTGGACGCACCTTGATCTTGCATGATGTGCTTTATGCTCTAGGAATCTAGCAAAATCTTGCTTTATGCTCTAGGAATCCAGCAAAATCTTCTCTTTGTTTTAGCTCTTTTAAATTATGGTTTTAGTTTCTTTTTTGATAATAATAAAAAATTGCAATTGTCTAAAGGAACAATTATGTATGGTTTTGGTTATATTTCTGGTGGTTTCATGGTTTTGGATTTGAACAATTATTTTTCTCTTAATAATGCAAGTTGTTATTTGTTAACTTCTTCTTAAAAAACATGTGATGATGTTTAATTATGGCATGCTAGATTTGGGCATATTGGACAAGAAAGAATAAGTAGACTAAGTAAATGTAATTTATTAGGTTAACTCAATAGAGTAAACATGCCTATTTGTGAGTTTTGTCTAGTTGGAAAAACAAATAAGAAACCATTTGGAAAAGCAACTAGATCTGAAATTCGATTGCAAATTATTCATTCCAACATATGTGGTCCAATGAATGTAAGGGCAAGACATGGTGTCTTATATTTTATCACATTCAAGATGACTAAACTCAATTTGGTTATGTTTATCTGATTTCACATAAATCAGAAGCATTAGAATGCTTCAAGAAATATATGAACCTTATTAAAAATCAATTAGATAAAAAGATTAAAATATTAAGAGCTAATCAAGATAAAGAATATTTGTCTTATCAGTTCAAACAAATATGTGATGAAAAAGACACTGAGAGGTAGTTGACCATTCTAAGAACTCCAAAGCAAAATGGTGTTACTAAAAAAAGAATAAAACATTACTGGAAATGGTAAGATCAATAATGGCATAAGCAAATTTACTAATTTCGTATTGGGGAGACGTATTGCTTACTGTCACATATGTTCTTAATAGAGTGCCCTCCAAATCAACTACTTCTACTCCATATGAGTTATGGAATAACAAAAAGCCGGATTTGAGTAATCTGTGACCATAGGGGTTGGCTATTTATGTCCTTAATACTTCTCATAAATATAGAAAAATAGGCCGAAAAGAAAAGAAATGTATCTTCATTAGATACTGTAAACATTCCAAAGGGTATACGTTTATTGGTGAGAATGATGATGGGACAGTAACTGAAATTGAATCACATGATGTCACTTTCTTGGAGAATGACTATCCAAGTCTTAGTGCCATTGATAAGAATTTGCATCTTTATGAGTTAGAGGACTCTAATATAAGTGAACCATCACTGACACCTTTGAACCCTTAATTTTACACCTCATCATTCGGCCACAGCTTGACACCTCCAAATTCAAAACTAATCGGATAAAATCAAGGTATCAAACAAACAATTAGTTTCAATGACAATGCAATCAATATCAAAAGATCTAGCATATATCTGTCCAATGAGAGTGGAATATTCTGTCCTTTTACTCATTTTGAACACGTTCATGATAGGGGGCTCTTCTTATTAAGCAAAACCATACTTCAACTAAGGAAGGCCAAGCCGTGTGGACAAGACAAATAACTCTTCTTAGCTGGAGTGTAGTGAGCATACGATTCAATGTTCCCCACAACGAAGGAGAGGGATCTCCACTTTTAGGGTTCTTTTCATTAATCAATCTCTTAAAAATAATAACATAAGCAATTCTCATATCATAGAAATCAAATAGAGAAATCTATTTTAACAATGTACTCAATGGGAATTTTCAAGAATTCAAGGTATCAGAATTTGGTCAAGATCAATAAGTTATAGGATTCAAGATAATGACATTTCAATCAACACTTTTTAATCAACTCATCATCATTGTAATCTAAGAAAATCACATTAGCTGAGAAATAATCATTATCATCATAAATTTTTAGGTTACCCTTCACATTATCTTGCAACTACTTTAAGTTTTCTTTCTTATATTGATCTTCTCATTTTTTTTTCTTACAATGATTCCTGCATCATTCTCTATGACATTGAATTGAGGTGTTTTCCTTCATCATCCTCTCAAAAAAAAAAAAAAAAAAAAAAGAACTTCAATATTTTTATGTATTCTAAAATAACTCTTGAACCATTGAACAAGAACCAACAGCTCTGGTATCACTTGTTAGAGAAAATCAAAGTTATAAGTGCAGTGATAAGAAAAGAGAAAAACAACACAAATAAATGTTATGTGGTTTAGTTTTAATAGACCTACATCTATAATCCCTCGAAAGGATAATCTACTATATTATCATATTATAATTTTTGGATGGAAAATATTGAAATAACATCACAAAAGCACTCTACCCGTGTACCTTGTATCGCACTCAATCAATGGCCGAAAAGCTCTAACTCTAATTTAACTATTGGACAAGAGCCAAAAAACTTCTCTTATTTATAATGTCACCCATTATCACTCATTACTCAATAAGAATGCTCACCCAATTAGGAATAATAATAAAATAAGAATTCTACTCCATGAAGAAAATAGTCCTCCACCCAATTAAGGAATATTTTTCACACACAAAATAAAGAAAGGTCTTCTTTCAAGTCCCGTTAGGATTTTGAGTCATAATCCTAACAAGTTTGATGTTAATTATGAGCATGAGAATCTTGTCTATTGATTCCATATTATAATGATAAGTTATTCATGATTGGCAGGTTGTGATCTTTGAGATTATGGTTTAGTTACATTGATACCATTTTGAATTATTAGAATGTATGGATTCTATGAGTACTTGGTGGCTTTATATTTACTCACATCTTAGAACCATCATAGCTCTAAAGTTGAGTTGTGATAGGCAAAGAATCAAAATTTTGAAGAAAAATAATGGAAATTA
Organism: Reutealis trisperma; assembly: GCA_947687605.1. Lineage (NCBI taxonomy): Eukaryota > Viridiplantae > Streptophyta > Magnoliopsida > Malpighiales > Euphorbiaceae > Reutealis > Reutealis trisperma. The sequence continues at coordinate 26,425 of CANTUT010001348.1, forward strand.
ATGAGAGAAACATAGACTATTAAAGAAAGCTCCTTCGTTGGATTAGTTTTTCAAAAGTTACAGAAATTGCCAAAAGGAATTCTTGAAGATTGCAAAAAAAAAAAAAATCCCTTAGATTGTGAATTTTCTTTATAAAAATATTGTGGGTTTTATAAAAAGGAAAGTTTTTAGCAATATCTACAGAGCTTTTGTTTTGCCATTGTGATGAAAAATGTTACTCTGTTCTTGAATTATATCTCTGAAGCCTATTCTTTAGTACAATCTTAGTATTCCTCTGTTTCAAGAATGGCAATTGAAGGAGGTTTATGGCAAGTTTGTCTTGAACTTGGAGGATTTTTCTAGGAAAAAATAGATTTGAAGAAGAATTTTACTTTCTTGAAGGATTTTTGCAAAGGAAGATGATTTTTGTTTAGAATTTTTTTTCTTTTAGTGGGACCTTATTATCTAATTGGAAGTGGGTGTTTTTTTATATATATAAATACAGTATGTTATGTTCCAAATTTTTGGCAAGAATGAGACTTTTTTCTGTACAATTCTAAGCACTTTTCATATGAAATTAAAGGATCCAAATTTGGGTGCTACTATAATGGAGTTGCAAAGGAAGCTTATGATTATGATATGTTGCATTTTATCGAAGAGAAATTGAAAGAAGTATTTTACAGTGCATAAGTTTTGCTATAAAATTAATGTTTTTGCCTGTTCATCATCAACAAATTAACTCTTAACCATTCAATTTAAGATTTTATTTTCTTTGGGTATTTTTCTTATGAGAATCTAACCCTATTCCATGCACTATACCTAGATGATTGTGATTGATATGGAAATTGCTAAGTGTATATTTAGCATTGTGGTTAAATTATTTTTGCTAAAGTATGTTTATTTAAAGTTCAAAAAACCATGATTTGAAAAAGGGTTAATTATAAAAAAAAAATACCAACTTTCATGAAAATTGCAAATTTAGCATAATTTTTAATTTTGGCAATTTAAGTGTTCATGAACTTTTAATTTTTTTTAAATTGGGTCATGTCAATAGGCTCGAGTTGTTATATCACGGACCCCGGTCCACATTGCATTGT
>CANTUT010001349.1:0-94989 GCA_947687605.1 Reutealis trisperma
CACACACACACACACGTATATATATATATATATATATATATATATATATATATATATATATATATATATATATATATATATATATATATATATATATATATATATATATATATATATATATATATCTCTGTGTATGTGTGTGTGTGTGTGTATATATATATATATATATATACATAGATATATACATACATACATATGTAGATACATACATATATATATATATATATATATATATATATATATATATATATATACTTTTTCATAGTTTCTTATCTGTAGGATCCTTAAAGAAAGGGCAAGCAGAGAGCATGCTCCTGTTACTTATGAATTAAAATTAAATAAATAAATGCAGAATAATGAAGAAAAATATACCTCAATATATTTATGTTTGAAAATTTATAATTTGTAAAATTATTTTCTGTAAATTTTGAATGGGATACAAATCAAATTTTTAAAGGTGTTTGAATATAGAATTTCTAAAGCCTAGATTTTTCAGAGAATTTCTCTTTCAACGTAAGCTCTCGTAAAAGATGTCTGTCTTGTTTGAAGAGAACTGCCCTTTTATAGGGGAAACAAAGTGGCAGTTGTAACATCCCACACCCATCCTGGGAATTTTCTTGTTAAATTGCTTGGTTTATAACTATTAAGGTAAGTGTGTGCTTTGTGAAAATTTATGATCTAAGTGATTGATAAGTATGTGGCATATTAAATTAATTTTAATATGCATAATATGAGTTACTATTGTGAAATAAATGATTTACATAAAGTGCAATTGCATTAAAGAATTTATTTTAGAATAAAATGAATTTTCATGCATAAGACAATTTTTAAGCATAAAATAATTTTATGAGTAATTTTAAAATATTTTAAAATAAATATTTTTGGGGGAAATGTAAAAGAAATAATAACAAAAATATTCTTTTTATTTTTTATTTTACTCAGCCCGAAATTTAAATAAAACGCCCAAATACCCAAAAGCCCACTAAACTAAAATCCTCCTAACCTAGTTCATTAAGGGTATTAGTGAAAATTTCACCCAAACCCTAATATATATTCTAAAATTTGGCCAGACCAAAGTTCCAGCAGCCATCAGTTTATTCTTTCTGTATCTTGGCAGAAAAATCCTCTTAAAATATTTCTCTCTACCGAAATTTAGAAAACACCTTTCCGTTTCGCGATTTCTTGACTGTAATCATAAGTTTTCCTTCTCTTTTAATTTGTAAATGGATTTTTGTAAAATAAATTATGGGAAAATTTTTTTGAATTGGTTGACTACTGATTTTTATAGATTTAATTCTATTGAGGTGAGTTTTTGGGAGAGAAAATCTATTTTCTACTGAAAACACAATTCTTTCCGCGAGATTTCTCCAAAGGTGAATTCTATAACTTAAAATCACAATTTTTATGCATAAACATCACCGGGGGGGGGGGGGGGGGGGGGGGGTGGTGCACAATTTGTGTATTGTTGTTTTCTAAACTGATTTTTGATTTGTTTTGATGGAAAATATTGGATTAAATAATATTTTTGCAAATTTCTGTGATGACCGGAAAGTTTCAAAAAACAAAGGAATTCAAGGTTTTTGTATTAAAACTTAGAAGTTGGAAAATTCTATTATTGAATTGATATACGACTGCTGATTTGTGTGAGGAAGTACTCTAATATGATATTTGTTTTGTTTAGATGAAAAATAATGATTTGAATCATGTGTCTATTTATTACTGTAATGAACAAAAAGCGCGGAAACGCATGATTTTTCACTTAAGCCTTTAAACTTGGAATTTTTTTGTATAAATCCTATCTATGGCTACCAAATCATGTATGGATGTGTTCTAAACTGATATTTGTTTTGATTAAATGAAAAATAATGGTTTAAACAACCTGTTTACATATTTCTGAAATGACCGAAAAATACCGAAAACAAGAAAACTTATGGTTTTGTGCTCTATAATCCAAAAGTTGAATTTTTATGCATAAACAACAACAAGTGTGGCCGATTCATGTGGATTAAAATTCTAAAATGATTTTTTTTGTGTTTACATGACAAATCTTGGTTCAAACCATATTTTTACATATTTCTGAAATAGATGGAAAGTGCGAAAAGAAGAAGAATTTAGTTTTTTACTTTGGTGATGCATTCGGCCTATATAAATATTTTTGTCCCAATGTTTATAATTTTTATATGATGTGTTTTGATGATTATTGACATGTATGTATGTATAAGAAATGATAAAATTGCATGTTAGTTGAAGGTATGATCCTAAGTAAGCTTAAATGCATTATGGTATACTTAAGGTATCTTAACCTTATTTTATGATTAGAATACAAATATGATTGGGAAATATGGAACTAGATGTTATGATGACTTGATAATAAATACATGGTTTTGAGTTGATGAAGTGACAATTGAATAAAAAGGATCATAAGAGTTAAGCATGACACTTGAAAGGTTAATGGTTAAGTTGACATGTATGGAAGTGAAAGTGTATTAAGATGATTGTTAAAGTGAAATGATATTGAGGTAATAATATTGTGATGACCTTAAAAAGGTATTAATGTGACTATAATGTGATAACAAGAGAGCCTACAAGGCCTAAGTATGCAAGACTTTCAAAGTCAACGTGTTATGTGCAAGTGACGGGTACACCTATGTGTGGACTCTAAGTGTATGTGTATGCTATATGTGCATGGGGTAGTTATGGGATAGGAGCATCGTGAGTAAATAAATACAAAATGGTAAATCAAATATTATGTTAGAGTTTGAGGAGCTTTAGAAGTGTAAAGGGACTACGTATACTAGGAGCAAAGGAACCCCAAGGTGAGTAAACTCTATATTCCTATTTCAAGTGTGAGTAAACATTGTATTCATTCTACAAGTGCAAGTAGCATTTTGTTATGTTACAAATATGTGATACCATGTTATATGAGCCTTTGTGATCTTTGAAACCTAAGTTCTTGCTATTCTAAATATTATTATATGATTTCTTTGACAAGCTTGGGTTGCCAAAGGACATTTGTCCAAAACTAGTTGTTTATCCAATGAGAACTTCTTATGATTAACACCCTAAATTATATTCTTTCTGGAACTACACTTTCATTGTATTCTTTTGTTCGAAAGCTAAATCACTATTGTTATTGGAATATATATTATTGTTGCCTTATGTGATATTGTTAATTGTGATTACTATTAGCTCTAACTATGGTACCCTTAACCCTTTATGCAGAATTCTCATGCCAATGCGGGTAATCATCAGAACCTGTGCACATGGTCTTAACCCGATGGATAGGGGTAGTGAATCCACCTCAGCTAGAAAGTGGCAGTTCTAACCGTGGAGCCTGATCAGCTTCATGCCTTATAAGTGATAGGAGTTAGAATTTGGTATAAGGCCACCTCTCCTTTATAAGTACGAGTAATAGAGCAATAGCCTTCACTATTTATAAGTTATAAGTGTGATTTCTACAAACTTGCCAAATTGAACCCTTGCTAAATTGCAACTTGATTCATGAAATATAAATCATGAACTATGTGTATAAGTTATGTGTTTCCTTTTCAAAGGAATATGTGATATGTATGTGCCTTATCATTTACTTATTGAGATCATCTATCTCACCCCCTTTTTCCTTGTGTGGTTCCAGGTGAGCAAATGTGAGGAGGCAAGGTGACGGCTCCAGCATTCTACTTCACTTGAAAAATTCCTTGTCCCAGTTATCAATAATACTAATTTATGGAATCTTGTCATTAGATGCTCTGGGAATGTTGATTGATACTTATTGATATATATTATTTTCCTCATGGATTTTATATGTAATGATTTATTTTAGACTTCTGCAATTTAAGGTATTCATCTAAATGCTTAAACGAGTTATTGTAAGAGGTTTGGTAAGATCCTAGGCATGATTTGTTTATATGTAAGTGGGTTCTACAGATGTGGGTGACCTTATATCTCCCCATGTTCTAGAACCGTCATATCTCTAAGGTTGGGATGTGATAGGTAGTTTTGAAATTTGAAAGGCAGTGGACCCGTTGGAGGACATGCCAGCTGGTTTTGTCTTCTGAAAAGTTTGGACTGTGGCTTCACAAGTTGGAACTGTAGATGCTTTAAGTCATTTCTTGACAGAACTAGAGTTCCTATTTAAATAAGTGGAATAACTGTTGTTTTCTACTGTCGGCAAAAAAAGTAAAATACTCATTTTTTTTTTTTACAGTTGCCTTTATGAGGTGGCAGAATACCTTTTACAAGTTTGAAAATTTAAATTTGAGTTCTACCTTTTGATTGGCGGTAGAATACTAAAACAATCATCTTCATTGTCATCTCCTAAATCAATAAAAGGTTCAGATGAGCTTGAATTGGAGCTCGAGGTTGAACTTGCTTTTGATCTTAAGAACGGTGCTTTTGAAGATCCTGGTTTAGAAGAAGCAGAGGTTGACCTATTTTTCATGATTTGTTGAACCATTTAGAAGAATTCATCCTCTGATTTAGCTGCAGTTAATTTTGGAATAACAAATGATTTTTGTGCCAAAAAGGTTGTAGTTTCGTGAGGGCACTGCATGAAGTTATTTTTGATTGGCCAATTTTGGACCTTGGTTGTGGTCACTTTGTTTTGAAAGGAATCCCACCCTTTGATTTTAAATCTTTTGATAAGATTGTAATGACAATCCTGAGTTTGATGATAAGCAAAATACCAAATACATACCTAGGGCAGAAATTTTTTTGAATAAAATAGAAGAAAAGGATTGAATCTTTTTTTTTTGTTGGTTTGAAATGCTGTTTGAAAAGGTCATAACAGGGCTTAACTTTAGGGATTAAGGTTTCAGGTAAATTTTCAAAGTGGTTCCACCATTGTATGAACTAGTCGGGCATTTTTTGTGTTTGAAAATTTCTATCAAAATAAAATAGCCAAGAATGACTATTTTTATGGTTTTGAAGGAAGAAGGCATTATACCGTGCTTGTTTGTAGTCCTAATAACAAAAACTATAACAATGTGGAGGTTAGTGGGGAAGGATTTTAAAGCTAAAAGATCTTTTCCCCAATTTGAAGGGTGGATGATTTTATGGATGATGCATGTGGAACATGTAGGATCAGGATGTTTGTCATCCTTTTTGAAATGGTTAAATTTTGCTGAGCCAGTGGTTTCCAAAATAGCTTGATAATATGTTTGGGGTTTAGTTTTATCCCAAGGTGTATAATACCATCTAGATAGAAAAATTTGTGTGACTACTTTAAATGGATTGGGATTGTAAAATCCTTCCTCCATTGTCAAAATTGTTTGAAAATGGATTTTTTCCAAATACTTAGATGTTTCAAAAACTTTTTTATTTTTTGACAAAATAATTTCTTGCGTATTAGGTTTTAAAATATTTTGAGATAAACTTTAAGAGGGAAAATTGATCATCTCTATTTTTGTTTTTGAAGCAGAGTTTGAAGAAGATTTACCTTTGGCCTCAGAGGAGGAGGCGTTTGAAGAGGAGGCTCCACAAGCCTTTTGAATAGCCAAAAGAGTTTCTAGTGATTGGGCCAACTGTTCAACCCATTTTTGAATTTCTGTATGAGATGTTTGGGTCTTAAGTTTTTCCTCAACAATACCAATCTAGGATTTAATTTGGTTGGGTTGATGAGGGTGTGTTTGAAATGACTATGTTTGAAAGGTTTGGGCTTGAGGATTGGGCCTTAACCTTCTCCTCAAGGTTTGAATTTTGTGGGGCTTTGCTCTTGTCCTTTGGTTTTCGAGGCATGGCTACCTGTTTTTTAGAAATTCACAAGTTAGAAAATCCAAAATTGAGTTTGTATCACCTTTTATATATTCAATATCAAAATCAAATATAGAAAGGATAGCTTGCCATCTTGCAAAAATCTGTTTTGATGCTAAGTTTTGAACATCTTTTTATAAAACTTCTTTTGCTGATTTGTAATCAATTCTTAAAAGAAATTTTTGGTTACTTTGAAATTTTGAAATGCATAAAATAATTGAAAGAATTTCTTTTTTTATTGTAGAGTAATTCTTTTGACAACCATTCCAATGTGCAGAGGTGAATTGGACTATACATTCTCGCCCATTTTGAATTTGTTTCAAAATACCACCATAACCTATATCTGATGCATCTGTCTCCACTATTTTTGGAGCTAAAGGATCAGCTATATGTAGACATGGGATTTCTGAAACTTGTTTTTTGATTATTTCAACAACCCTAGTATGCTGATCTGACTAAGGAACTGGGTCTTTTTTAACCTATCATGCAATGGTTTTGCTAGATGGTTAATGTTTGGACAAAAATCTAAAACATAATTCAGACTTCCAAGAAACCTTTGTAATTGAGTTTTATCTAAAATTTTATTAGGAAACTTAGATGAAAATGCAAGGGATCTTTCAATTGGTGCAATGGTGCCTTAAGTAATGTAATGACCCAAAAACCTTACATGGGTTTGAAAAAGAGATATTTTTGATTTTGAAACTACCAAACCATTTTTCTTTGCAATGTGGAAAAATATTTGTAGATGTTTAAAATGTTGGTCTACTGAGTTTGAAGAAATTAGAACATCATCAATATAGACAATGCAAAAGTTTGAATATGGATTGAAAATGTCATTCATTATCCTTTGGAATTATGAGGGAGCATTTTTTAAACCAAAAGGCATGACATTCCACTCATACTTACCAAATGGGATAGTGAATGCAGTTCGATATCTATGATCAGGATGAATTTGAATTTGCCAAAATCCTGATTTCATATCAAATTTTGAAAATATGAATGCAAAATGCAGTTTTTGAAGCAAATCCTTTTTGTTTGGAATAGGGTACCTAATCCATCTTAAGGCTTTGTTCAAAGGTTTGTAATTGATTACTAACCTAGGTGTTCCTCTTTTTATTTCACTATTCTTATTGACATATAAAGCTGCACAAGACCAAGGAGACCTAGATTTTGTAATCAAACCCTTAGACTCTAAATCTTGAATTTCTTCTCTATAATGTTGTTCTAAAGATTTGTTCATTTGGATTGGTCTGGCTTTGGTAGGAATTTGTCTTTCATCAAAATCTTTTGCATAGGGTAGATTAACTATGTGTTGTTTTCTATCCCAAAAAGCATTTGGAAGATCAGAACAAATTTCTTTTTCAATTTTATTTTGAAAAGAAGTGATTTTATTTTTAATAAAATCAGTTTGAATTTGTTTTTGAATTTTTTGAAAACGGACAACTTACTTAAGATGCATGAGATGTCTTGTTTTTCCTTTTATCAAGGCATTAATCTCAAAATTATAAATTGAATTTGCTTTTATAAGACTGAGATTTCTTTTCTTTGGTTTTTCAAGGAATGGGAAAATGATTTTTGAATTCCTTGTTTTGAAAATGATTCCATCATCAGTGACTTTATAAGGAGTGATCAAATTAATGAAAAATGTTCCTAATATAGCCATTTGATGAAGGTTTTTTGGCAAAAGAAAAACATTTTTTAAAGCGATATTTCCGTTAACTATTGAAGCTTCAGTTTTCCCACCAAAAGTTAATTTTGAATTATTTGTTGTAATAAGTTTTTCTTTTGTTTCATAATGATATCATTTTGGAACCAAGTTGTAGTTGATACAGTTGAGATATGCTCCTGTATCAAACAAAGCAATTGTTTCCAAATCAAAATCTTTTGAAAAAACAATCTTGATTTGGATTAAATATTTTCAAGAAGTAATTTCTCTCAAAACATTTATAAAATTGTCTGGAATGTCTGGAATCTTTTCCAAATTATGTAGGTTTTGTAGTTTAGTATTTTCTATGTGATCATCTGAACTAGTATTAGAATTTGAATCAGACATTTTTGAAATAAGATTTTGGATTAAATTAGAATCCTTTTGTTGTTTTGGCTTAAGGTCCTTCAATTCTGACTTAACTTCCTTAATCTCGTTTTGAAGTTCCTGAACAGTAGGGACAGGTTTTATGGACTTCTTACCTCTATCTATAATGGTTGTAAGATCATAGGAATTCTTACTAGTAGAGGGTAAGATGGAAGTTTTTCTACAGGCTTCTCTTCTAATGTCTTAAGAAGCTAATCCAAACATTCCTTTTGAAGGACAGGGTCATAAATATACTTAACAGCTTCAAGAATTACTTCCTGGCTTTTTGTCAGCATATTAATGTGTTTGGAATTTTAATTTATTTCAGAATCTACCTTTGAACTAGATTCTATGTTTTAATTGGAAGATGACTTAGCAAACTCATTTATTTGAAGTGGTTTTTCTTCTGAAGACATAGAAAACTTAGACTCTGAAGACTCAACTAAAAGAGCAAAAATCTTATCTATGATTTCTTCTTCTAATTGGAGTTCATGCAATCTAGTATTTAGTCTATAGAATTTAGAAGTGTGACCTTTCTTTCCACATTTATAGCAGGTGACATCCTTAAGACTAGTCTTAGGTTTGGACTTGCTACAAGACTTCTTGTAAGGTTTGGAGGTCTTTTTGGAGGATGGTTTCTTATAATAGGTTTTATTCCTAGGTTGGGATTTCCTATTATAAGAAGGTTTGGATTTCCTATAGGGTTTGTTTTTACACTGACCACTATAGGTTTTTGGTTTTGACTATATGGGATTGTAGTCAAACTGTTGATAGAAATTTCCTAATTCCTGTCTAGTCTTCCTCATTTCCCACTTGAGTTGTTTTTGGAGTTTTAAGTCTTGGCAGATCTTAAGGCCTTCTTTTTAGGTAAGACTAATCAATTCTCCATAGGTGAACTGAACATAAGGGATTTGGTTACCAAAGGCTTGTCTAATAACATTCCTAACTTTTTCTCCTAGGATTTTGGGTAATCCTGCAAGGAATTTCTCTTTCCAAAAAGGTTGGTTAGAATCTTTCCTAAGCATTATCCTAGTGAGGAATGTGTTTTTATAGTTTTGAAAATCACTAAGTCTCCTACACCTGAGATTGCTAAGGAGCTCAACATTTTTGTCTTTAAGATGGGACGGGTCTCCTATGAAATGAAGAGATATGGTTAGGATGAGGGTTGACACAACATCCTCTATGGTATTACCTCTCTCATCTAATATAGGGGTTCCATTTTCAAGGGTTTAGATAGAATAGAGTATTTCTAACTATTGGCTTGGGGACAAATGATAATCTCACCATCCTTTAAGCTATCCTAAAAAACCAGCTACAAGGAGTTCAGTTATGGCTCTATCTGAGGTTCCTGTTTAGGTTTTATAGGCATTGGCTACCATGGTCATATGTTGGAGTAGGTTAAGGATATTATATTCTAACATACCATCTATATTCCACTTATAGACAAACGAGGCATTGAACTTATACTGGGTCAGGATATGAGGTTTATTTTCTAAACCTATATCAGGAGCAATAATCCTAGGAATAATGTTTTGAGAGGTTAACCTATTGACTTGAGGAATTTCTTACTATCTAAAGGTTTCTTCATCAGAAGTTTTTATAGTTTGTTCTATAACACTAACAATTCTATATTGAGACTGTGGAGTGTCAGGAACCATAGGATTGGATGACTTAGAAGTTGAGGTTTGACCTATCCTACTGAGTTGGTCTCTAATGGCTTGAACAAACTCTAGTTTATTATTTTGAAACTACTGTTGGGCAGGTTTCAAAAGTTAGTATGGTTTGAAAATTGGGCTCTTAAGCTTCTTGTCTAGGAGATTACTAGACTCAGAAGGTTTGGAAGTACTAATAGCTGTTCTCTAGATATGAGTTTCTATCCTAGTAAATTGTTTCCCTATGGTATGAAGGTGGGCATTTGAAAAATTGGTTTGTTTGACAAGGTTTTTGATGTTATCTCTATCCTCATCATGGATTTTTTTATAAGGTGCTGCATCTATCTCATGTTCACCATAAGGGATAGACATTTTCCTAAGAGGTGGATGTTCTGACTGGATAATCTGACCATCTACCTTCCATTTAGGAAGTTTATTCCTAGTGGTGATAGGATTTACAGACTTGTTTGAATGACTTAAACGTTTATCTTTTTTGAAAGGATAAGAAATATTATTTTCTCTTGCATGTATTTCAAACTAATTGAAAAATTTAATTTGAATTTTGAACTGGTTGTAAAAATCATAATATTTCTTGGATTTCATTTTTGACCTCCAAGAAGTGTTTGAAAAACCAGATCTTTTTCTGTTCATTCTTTTTTGAGTAAAAATCTTCATGAAGAAGTTTTTTATCAATTTGAAAAGATTTTTCCAAAGCATTGATTTCTGCTTCAATGTTTTGGGTAACTTCTGAGGGTGTTGGGGAAGAAGGGACAAGTATGTCTTTTGTTTCTTCTTCTTGGTTTAGAGGTTGACTTTCATATACTGGTTTGGCTATAGTAGTCTGGTAGTCAACATTTTGAAGAGAGGAGCTAGGTATATCTGAGGTTGAATACCTTGGCTTTTGTATTTGGGTTTGAATATGCTCTAGGTGATAAGGAGCATAGATGACTGAGGAAAGATTTGAGACTCTCCCTAAGTAAACAGTGGAGGATTTAGAGGCATCTTCATCAGAAAATCTTGAACTGGTTGATTTGCTATCAAAGGTAAGTTTGACCCTACCATATTTGAATTGGGTTATGTGTTTAAGGTTGGTGTTTGGTTCAAGTTGTTTGGGATAATATGGTTGAGTAGCTTTTTCTAAAAGGTAATGTCTTTCCATTGAATGGTCCTAGGGATAACAACATTGGATCGGGTAAGATCAGTTTGAAGCAAAAGGGTTTCTCCTTTTGAGGATTGTTGGACATGTTTAGAAGCAAAAGTAGTCATCATTGCTTTATAATGAATTTTGAAAATTAATGCTAATGGGATTGATCCTTCTAGCATTTTGTAATTGTGAGTCTTGATTTGTAAAACAATACTCTTTAAAATATTTTTATCATTCAAAGAGACTTTAATATTTGGATAGCAATCAAAGCTAATGGGTCCTCTATTAAGACTAGACTCAATGGTACTCAACAAGGAATCCTGGAAGCTTGTAAATCTAGCATCTTTAAGGATTGCTAGGATTGAAGTATCTGGACCTTCTCTAGTAAGAGGTTTGATTCCTACCTGGATGAGGCCTATATGCAATTATTTAAATGACTTCTCTCTATATATTTGAATGGACCTGAAAGAAAGCAATTGGATTTCTTCAAAAGGTTTTGAAATTTGTACATCTCTTTCCTCAGTCTTGATGGTATATTCAGTCCTAAGGAAGGAGAGTTTTGAAGATTCATAAATCTGTTTCTTTTGAATTCTGGGAATTTTCCAGTCATCAATTTGTTTTGAAAAATTTTCAATAGTGATTTCCTCATTATTTACAACCCTTTTGAACTCAGAAGAGTCAGAAGTATAAGAGTTTGAAAAGGATGTGTTCCTATTAAGGAACGGTGTTAAATTCATTTTGAAAATAAAAATGAAATATTTGAATGAAAAGGAGTATGGCCACTAGAATTACTGCCCTAAGACTCTCAAAACAAATAGGACTTACAACTATACCTCTGCTCAACAGATCACTCAAAAAGTTTTACTGTTTATCTTCTTCAATGAACTAAAACACTGTTCACACAACTACAACACTACCCCCTCAGGCTCTAATACTAGTAACGCCACAAGATCAAAAGGTAAATAAAACAAGTGAACAACTAATGTTGTTCACACAGCAAGCAAATCAACAAAAAAAAAAAAAAAAATTTATATATATATATATATATATATATATATATATATATATATATATATATATATATATATATATATATATATATATATATATATATATATATATATATATATATATATAGTTTTTCATAGTTTTTGATCTGCAGGATCCTTAAAGAAAAGGCAAGCAGAGAGCGTACTCCTGTTACTTATAAATTAAAATTAAATAAATAAATACAGAATAATAAAGATAAATATACCTGAATATATTTATGTTTGAAAATTTATAATTTACAAAATTATTTTCTGTAAATTATAAAAGGGATACAGATCAAATTTTTAAAGGTGTTTGAATATAGAATTTCTAAGGCCTAGAGTTTTCAAAGAATTTCTCTTTCAACCTAAGCTCTCCTAGAAGAAGTTTTTCTTGTTTGAAGAGACTACCTTTTATAGAGGAAGCTGAGTGGTAGTTTTGAAATTTGAAAGGTAGTGGACCCATTGGAGGACAGGCCAGCTGGTTTTGTCTTTTGAAAAGTTTCGATTGTAGCTTCACAAGTTAGAATTGTAAATGCTTTAAGTCATTTCTTGACAGAAATAGAGTTCCTATTTAAATAAGTGGAATAACTGTTATTTTCTACTATCGACAGAAAAAGTAAAATACTCTTTTTTTTTTTACAGCTGCCTTTATGAGGTGGCAGAATACCTTTTACAAGTTTGAAAATTTAAATTTGAGTTTTACCTTTTGATTGGCGGTAGAATACTAAAACAATCATCTTCATTGTCATCTCTTAAATCAATAAAAGGTTCAGACGAGCTTGAATTAGAGCTCGAGGTTGAACTTGCTTTTGATCTTAAGGACTGTGTTTTTGAAGAACTTGGTTTAGAAGAAGCAGAGGCTAACTTGTTTTCCATGATTTATTAACCCATTTGGAAGAATTCATCCTCTAATTTAGCTGCGGCTAATTTTTGAATAACAAATGATTTTTGTGCCAAAAGGTTGCAGTTTCTTGAGGGCACTGCATGAAGTTATTTTTGATAAGCCAATTTTGGACCTTGGTTGTGGTCATAAAAACACACACTTAACCATAGTAGCTCTAAATTCAAGAAATTAATCATGAAATTCCTAGGGTAGGTGTGGCTTATTACATATTTCTTACCATTTATTGTGTTGAACCTTATCCTAATATCATAACCCAATTGCCTTATCTTATTGGCAACTACTATTTTATCATTTTATAGATAACCAAATGCTCATTAGTACTAAATCTTTGGTAACTACAGAGCTCTAAAATGATGTTCTTCATAATCATATAACCCAAATTCATAACTCAAAATTAGCAGAGCAACTTCCAAGTAGAAGGAAAAGGTTTGGAATTTACCTTGCTAACTTGTCAACCTAACTTGAAAAATTTAAACAACTAAGGAATGAGATAAAACTCAGTGAGTACATAATAATACAATATAGGGCGAGTATGTGGATCTTTATCAGGATGGGGTCATTATGACAATAGAGCGATATTAATCAAAATTATCATTATGAATCAATTTCTCATTTAAGATAGAAATAATATTTTTAGCAGAAATAGTAATTTCTTGGAAGCAGAATGCTTCCCACATATATAAATTAAAGAGTGGTGGCCTAAGCCTTGCTCACTCGCATGCATCACATTACGTAAGACTGATAAGGTCTTATGGCTAGGCTTTCCCCCTTAACAGAGATTGTGTACTCTCGCCCTATCCATAGGCTTATACCAAGTGCACAAGGTCAAATGTATTACCCCACATCAGAAGGGTATTTTTGCTTATCAATATGCATCAATAGAAATATTCATATAAAATTCACAATAGAGAATTCAATGGAAGATATGCCAATACAAGAATAATTCTCATCAATTGTCACATTATAAAATTAATATGGAAGGGCTCATAATAGCTAAATGCCATGAAGAAATATCATATCTAAGCGCAACATTCGATAGGCAATTCATGTTCAATAAGAAATTGGGATTTTCAAATAAGGATGCTTTAATCAATAATGTTTCATAGAATGTGGCATATATTATATTATATTATTATGTGCTCACCTTGGACTTCTTTGCTCTTATTTTTTTTTAACCTTGATGCTAGTGGTGCTCTTTGACTTTTGGATAATGTATTTGTCCTTAGATTTTGCACATTTGCATTTCAATTACACATTAATCACTTCTTTGTTATATCATTGTTTAAATTTTGCTTAACTTGTTAATACTTCTATCTTGGTCATTGTAGTACTAACTTATTACTTTTGAGGTCAAGACGCACTATACATATACTTGTTACTAATTTTAACACTTCCATTAGTTGTTTTCCAAATAGCCAAATATATTCACCTAATGAAAGATAATTCATTTCTTCCCAATTTCGCATTTCAATTTCATATTACTTAATTAGAATCAATTTAATCAATTTCCAATATTTAGTGGAACTAATTCCACTTTCACTTTCCAATCCCATAAATGAACCTAACTCATTAAATTTTGAGAAAATTATTTCTATCATTGAATTTTGAAACTAACATCATACAAATCATGTTATACCATCTTTAAGCTTAATTACCCCTTCAATTCCATGAATTCAAGTTAATTCTAAAAATCTCTAAATTGGCCCATAAACCCTAAAATTTGGGGAAAACCATCAATTTTCCATCAAACCTTAAATTGGTCATAAATTTATCAAATTAATACTTAAACAACCAATTCTCATCAATTAATTGACATCGAACCACTTTGGATAAATTCAGGGAAAACCTAATATTCATTTTCAAATCTTCAAATTGATCATAGATATATGAAATTGGCATGATACTGATCTTATATGATCAATCAAACATTGAAGACATGCATTAGAACACAAAATTTCTCTTTTAGCTAATTTTATTCTTCAAAGTACTCAAGTTTTGAAATAAGTCTCCATAATTCAATTTAACACTTCCAAACCACTTTTCTCTATCCCAAATGACCTTGGATATCATCAAATAAATTTTCAATACTTCCCTTAGTTACTTCATCAAAGTGGTTGAATTATATCATTAGAGAAATGGGAAAATTTTGCAACTAGAACATCAAAATCATATTTAGAACAAGAAAATGAGAAGATGAGCTTAATTTCTTACCTTGGAAAAACCTTGATTTTGAGATTTCATGTTCATGTCAATATGAAGAGGATTTTCTTTTATTGGTGTGAAGTTTTGGTGTAGACATTGGCAAATGATATTCATAACATAAATTTACTTTTATATGTGATATGTTGAATGGTGAGGATTTGATAACATCTAATCCAATGACTAAGGTTCAATCACAATGGATGGCTATGATCTAATTAAATTAGATGGCTAGAATCTTATCTAAGTTGATGGTGCTCATTATATGGTGTGGAAATAATAAAAATGAATGTGGACTCTGTTCTAGGAAAAGTGAAAATTCAAGTTGAAGAAAGATTTGACATAGTAAAAAATGATGGCTTCCAAGTCAAATTTAATGGCTAGATCTTCCAACTTCAAACTTAACCTTAGTTAACCATTCTTAACTCTAATTAAATGTATGTTCACCTATTCATGGGACTTGTGGGCCGACCATTCTAATGGGCTTAGGCCTTGGGGTCCAAAAGCCCATTAACAAATCTGTATATACACATTTCATTCTTAGTAACTTACTAAATTTTTCATTTCTTTTATTTTATTTAGTATACACATTTCACTACACACTTTAGACATTGCTAGATAAAATCTATACACTTTATAATGCACATTTACTAGCTTTTGAATAGCATTGTTCAAGTAAGTGAATCACGTAGGCTTACTAGGTCAAACTAAGTTTGACTTCTATCTTACCATTGTAGTTTTAGTTAAAATCAACTTCTTGTGTCACTTTTATCATCTTGAATGATAGGAGATGTTTAGATATAATTTTCATGCTCATTCATTAGCACTTTAGAGTCGCATCACAAGAAAATAACTTCTTAGTTACGTTAAATAAAACTCAATTTCACTTTCATTTTACTATTAAGATGCTTATCAAAATTGATTTCATTTTTCATTCATTGTCACATTATTTATTGAAATCACTTCATATGATATTCTTATGGTTCTTGATGTGCTAAAAGGCCTTGAATGGTATAGTACATAAACATTATGGTTTCTCCATTGCCAACTCTAATAGATAATTGGTTAGGAAACCTTGGGTATTATAGTAGGAAATGAGACATAGTGAATAGTTGCGACCATGATCTAGAGTACGATAGGCTAATCACAACCACAATTCCTATGTTGCAACCGCGACATTCATAAGGAAGGAAAGAGCTAGCAGAAATTTCCCATGTGGAACTAGCTGTTTGAGTTATTTGAAGACTAGGACTATGATTCTTTAGTCATGACCATGAAATTTGAATTAAGATCATAGTCAAGGCTCTAAGAGTCTAATAGCACATTAAATGTAAGATTTCTAGCTATGAGGAAGAGATTTGACTATAGGTTCTTTTGTAATAGCTCTTTGATGATGAGAAGCTATAAATAATTTGTTCAAAGGCCTGAAATCTAGTTTATAACTTTCCTAAGTGGCTAAATCCTTATAATTTTATTTCTTAAGCCTTAAACCCTTTAATTCATCCTTATATTTGTCGTGAATGCTCAAAGGGTTGAGTCTTAGCCACAAAACACTTGTTATGTTTTAGAGTGAGCCTTAGAACACTCTTGTACAGGTTTTAGAGTATGCCTTGGGAAAACTCTTATAAGGTTTAAGTTTGAACCTTAGTAAAATACTTTGGTTTGATTGTGAGCCTTGGCAAAACACTTTTAAGGTTTGAGCGTAAGCCTTAGTAAAACACTTGGTTAGATTTGAGTGTGAGTCTTAGTAAAATACTTGATATGTTTGAGTGTGAGCCTTAGTAAAATACTTATAAGGTTTGGTGTGAGCCTAAATACTAAATTAAGAGTGAACTTCGTAAAACTCCATTAATTGTGAAAATATCTAATTAAGGTTGGGGAGTGGATGTAGGATTGATTATAACCTAAACCACTATAAATTCTTGTGTTCTTTCTCCTTTACCCTTATCTTTTAGATTTAAATTTTTTAATTACCCAACAATTCAACTCCTTTCTTGGTGCTTATTAGGTAATAAGTGGTATTAGAGTAGAGTCTTACATTCAAAAGCTTAAATGTTTGAATAAAGATCAACTATGGCCAATGAAGGGATTAATCATCTCAAATCTCACTTGGATGACATTGATTATGCTTATTGGAACCATAGAATGGAGATATATCTTGATTTTGATCTCATTGACGTATGGGATATTGTGCTAGAAGAACAAAAGCCTCCAATAAGAACAATTGATGGCATAGAAGAAGTGATTCTAAGGAAAGAATGGAGTAAGGCACAAAGAAAAGCAAATGGCAAAAATGAAAGAGCTATGGCCATTCTTCTAACTTATTTATCAAGAAATGAACGTGGAAGAGTTTAATATTGTACAAGTACTCATAGTATTTAGAAGATCTTAAAGAACTACTATGAAGGGACCATACAACTCAATAGACTTGTATAATATTGAACTCTTCCAAATGAAAGCATCACTGATATGACAAATAGACTTTTAGCTATTATCACTAGCTTGAAGAAAATTGGCAAAGTGTATACTTTGGAAGGTGTCAATAATAAGATCATTAGAGATCTTCTAAAGAAGCACTATGAAGCTAGAGTGGACGGCATTAAAGAAGCTAATAAAGACCTTAGCAAGCTTCCTATTGATGTTGTCATTGGCAAGCTTCTTATCTATGAGATGACTATTGAGAAGGAAGAGCCATAAGTGGAGAAGGAGAAGGAGAAGAAGAAGACACTTTCTCTCAAACGTTATGCTAAAGATCAATATGATAGTGAAATCAAAATGACTCTGATGAGAGTGATGAAGGGGAAGAATTAGCTATGATCTCAAGAAAAATGAAAGAAATCATCAAGAACAAGAAGAAAGAGAAGAGGTCACTTAGAAAGTCTCCATCCAACTCCAACTCAAGCAAAGACAAGAAGATGAAGTGACTTGCTATGAGTGTGGCAAGAAAGTTCCTGTTAAATTGAAGTGTCCTAAGAAAAAGAAGAAATGGGATAAGGAGAAGAAGAAAGGCTTCAAGGATATATATAAGATGATGACTCTTCCAACGATGAAGAAGAAGAGGATGTAGCCAATCTTTACATCATAGCTTTGGAGGATCCTTTTAATAAGGTATGTTCCCTATCCCACTTTTGTGATAATGATGATTATGATAATATGCATGATGAGATGAGCTTATGGAATCTATGGCTCTAAAATGTCAAAAATATTTTTCCAAAACAAAATTCTACAAAGGAAATTGCTTTAAACTTGAGGAAGATTTTCAAAAGCTTGAAAAGCTTGTTTTAATTTTAAAATCTTCCACTGTTAATTTCAAAAATTCATTGGAAGAAATTTCCTTAAAAACCTCCTCACTTGTTTCTTTATATAAAGATAACAATTCTTTAAATTAGAGGTTGAAGAGTTGAGATCCTCCATCTTAAAATTTCACAAGGGGAAGGAAACTTTGGATACATTTACTATATCTAAAAGACCACCCTGGTGAATCAACATCCACATCCTCTCCTATTATGTTCATGAAGGCCACAACTCCTCAAGTCTCAAGCATTGATGTAATTGACAAAGAAATCAAAGCACACATTAAACCCTCCATTGCTAAAAGGATTACAAAGTGTACATAAGGCTCAAAAGTTAAACCTTAAAGAGCTAACCATGCATATATGTATAAGAGGCATGCTCAAAACACCTATAATCACAACATAATACTAGCTCTTATATGCATCATGGTGATATTGTGAAGAAGTCCACAATTTTATAAGAAAATGGCAAAGCCCAAAAAGGCTTTCAAGTTAAAGCCTAAGTGTCATTATTGTATGAAAGATGGGCATATAAATGTATCCTGCTATATAAGGAAGGCTCAATTAAAACTTGAGGATCCTTCCTAAACTAACCCTCGCGGACCCAAGTATATTTGGATACCAAAGAAAAATTTATTAGTGTGTTTTAAAATCCACTTGAAAGGAGAATCAATGATATATGGATAGTGGATGATGAAGACACATGAAAAAGCTTGGTAGAGATATTGCAATTGAATATAATGCCAAGGATAAGGTAATTGACATTGGT
Organism: Reutealis trisperma; assembly: GCA_947687605.1. Lineage (NCBI taxonomy): Eukaryota > Viridiplantae > Streptophyta > Magnoliopsida > Malpighiales > Euphorbiaceae > Reutealis > Reutealis trisperma. The sequence continues at coordinate 18,812 of CANTUT010001349.1, forward strand.
ACTATTGATAAGAATTATGTGCTAATTTTAAATTGCTTAACTTTGAATGATCTACTATATGAATTATGATTGATTAATGAACATATGAACTTTCAATATTCGTATGGTTAAAAAAAAAAAAATCATTTACATTAATTTTGATCTTGCAAATTAGTGCCAATTACATTGCATTACATTTCACATATTTTCATTTAAAATTTCTAAAAATCCTCTAAATCATGGTTGTAATATTAGTTTTACAAGCATGATATTTGAAAATTTCTTCCCATTTTTAAAGTCTACCAAATAGTTGTAGCGAAAGGAATATTATGGACACAAAATTCAAAAATTCAAATTTCATAGTTGTGACCTTGATTTTACGAATGCAATTTATGCTTTTCTCTAAAAAGGTATAGCCATTTTGAAATGGTCAAATTTTGAATTTAATGCAAATAAAACCCTTTTTGATTGTTTTCTACCCTTTTTTGCCTATATATACTTATTTTTACTCCAAATCACTTTACACTTCATTTCTATCAATATCAAGTATTTTTCTCTCATTTGTACTCTAAAATTCTCTAACTTACTTCATCTATTTCATTTCATTTTCTTCATTTTGTATTTTCTTTAATCCAAATGGCTTTAAAATCTAGACAATCTAAGGATAATGAACCGTAAACCTCCTAAATTCCTCAACTATCTCTTGCATTAATGAAAAAAGTCACAAAGGAGGAGAAAATTAACCATAAGAAAATTGAGCAAAAGTTAATGCTTGCCAATAAAGTATCAAATTTTTATTTGCCTTGAAAACTTTAGGCATTGAGCAAGAAATTATGGCCTGCTAAGAAAAATCTTTAATGGTTGAATTTCATCTTTGTATAAGAAAATGGATATGAGGAGTTGACAAAAGAATGTTTAGCCACTTTAATGTTGGAGAAAAAGCTATCTTCACTAGTTGGACACTATGTAATTTAGTTTAAATTCTTTAGGCAAGAGTTTCGCTTAAGGTTAGAGAAAGTGGGGGATGTCTTTGAACTTGAAAAGAGCCTTCAACCTCACTGATATGGACATAACCCTCAATGATTTTCGAAAAGAAATTTCCATCAAAATAAGGTATGACTCCAAATTCTCCCTAGCCAAACACTTCAAAACTCTCACCTTTTGGGTTCTCCATAGAATTGTCACTCTCTCTGTTAATGCAAAAGGGGATGGCAATGAAAGGTGACTCAAAAGGAACTTTTCTTTATGTATGTGTTAATAAAAAACAAACCAATCCAAACCTGCTTTCTTATTGACCAATTCATCCATCTGGCCAAAACACCAAAGGGTACCATCCTTCATTCTTCTCATGTTTCTTATATTGCAACACATGTTGATGCCCTCACCCCCTTAAAACACAGCATTTCTTAAAACTTGTCTCAAACCTTCTTCCAACATGCTTGATTTGGAAATTATGATTCATTCATAAATATTAGAGAAAAGAAGATGCTTATGAGTATATTTTTGGTGGGTTTGGGGTCTTAAAAAAGTAAAGAAAGAGACTAAGAGTGGTGTGATAAGTACATATTTGTCTATGTTTTATCCCCTGATTTTACTATGTTTTATATTTAAATTGAGTTTGATTTGTTTGTTAAGTGTTATTTCGGAGTTCTTTTAGGGATTTCTATATTTTAGAAGCCATAGATCAATTTAGCTTGGAATGATGGAGCTAAAGCATAAAAAAAGGGTGCATTTTGGGTGAAGGATTGAAGACCTATGCTTGAGCCTTACCCAAGGACACACGCGTGGTGTTGGCTGTATGGAATGTGTAGGCAAAGTTAGTATTTTGATAACTTTAGACACCTTGGAGTATTTTGAGCATAACTTGAGTTACAAATGTTCGATTGAGGTGATTTAGATGTTGTTGGAAAGATAAGAGAAAGAGCTACAAAAGGCATGAAGACTATAAAGCCTAATTCGATCATTTTCAAGTCATATGGGTAGCCACACGACTGTGTCTCTGGCTGTATAGTTATTGATTTTGAAATTCTGATTAAAATTTATCCAGAATACTTTGGGGGTCTGAATTCTATAATTGAGAGAGTCATAAGGGAAGGTGTTGTATGGTTCCTTGGCTGGTGTAAATCATATATTTTCATTTTAGAGAAGATTTGTAGCTATTTTCAAGGAAGATCCTCTAGATATGAAGCATTAATCAAGGATTGAAATCAAGATTTCCTTAAGTTTTGTCATGAACTCTTTAGGTTTTCTTAATCTCTATCTTTCTTTATTGTTTTCAGTTTCTAGCATGAACTAATTGGTTTTTATTTAGATTTGATGAAACCTGATTTCAATTATATGGATTGAATGATTTCAGTTTGAATGAATTCATCTTTGATTGTTTTATTTTCATGATTAATCTTATTATTCTAATTAGCAAAAGCTAGCTTGTTAATTAGATATTGTTTTCATATTATTGACTTGAGAAATCTTGATATGAATTGATCACTCATGTTAATTGAGGGTTGATTAGGGCACTAGAGATAGGCTAACAAAACCTTTTGGCATTTTGTTCTTTGTTCTTAATGCATGAAATATTTAATTATATATTGAGAAGAGATTCCTTACACTCTACCTAGGGATTAGGGATTAAATCACTTGAGAGAGGTTTTAATCTAAATTAGTGGAACACCAATTCAATTCATTGATTGATGTAATTGATTCCATTTTTCATGGAATGCAAGAGAGCTAGGGGGATTCACATCTAGATAACTTGATCCTTGTTTATATCTATCAATTATCTCATTGTTATCTTTAGTTCCTTTTGTTTTAATTTAGTTTACTTTAATTATTCTAAAATATTGATAGCTAGACAATAGTTTAAGTTTGAACTAGTACTTGTATAGTGTCCTCATGGGATCGACCTCATTATTGCTATACTACCTGAATGATAGGTGCACTTACCTTTAGCTAGGGTAGAATATACATCGAGTTTATTTTATAACTTGGTGAGTGTGTTCAGCACACATCATGGTGGTCCAAAGAGAAGCTAGCTAATAAGAGGAACCATAATAAGAAACTTAACTAAGGGAGCAAGCTAATCAAACATCTCCTTAAACTCAACCTTCTCAACCTTCCATGGGCATGGACATGTTTAGTAAAATCATAAAGAAACTAAGTCTTTTGGGTCACGTTCATCATGATATTGTTGACATTCAAGAGAAAATGGTGCTTCTCCAATGCCATTTGGAGTATTGGGACACAAATGAAGAGGAGGAGGAGGAAGAGGAACCACATGACCAAGAACCTTAGTTCTAGGGCCATTTCAAAAATTCTCCTTGTTTTTATCAAGATTTTCTTAATTTTTTTTCTATTTTTTAATTTCAATCTCATGCATTCATCCATTTTTGGCACAAAGTTAGCATGATCCAATATGTATCTCTTTGAATGAATGTAATTCTCATCTATTTCTTGCTATTCTTTATTTGTTTAATTTTTTTAATTTTATACTTTGCTGTTATTTGCCTATTTTAATTTTGTTTTAATTTTATTTATGCTTCACTCACCTTTCAATTCGTGAGTCCATTTCTCTTTCTCAAATCCTTTTTTTTTTTTTTTTTATCTTGCCAAATAGGGAGAGCAAATATGTTGAATTTGAGAAAATTAACAAAGGTGGAGAAAAGTTAAGTTACACTTATTGAGGGGCAGCTAGAGTTATTTAATCCATAAAGTTTACTAAATTTTATTTTAAATTCAATTTAATTGTCAAAATCGAAAAGGGGGAGATTGTTGACCTAAATTATGCTCTCAATTAAGTCAATCTCGATTTTTGACAATCAAATTGAATTGTTTTGATGGTTGTATTGAGTGTTTATTTTATAGAAAATTTATATTGAAAAGATTGCAAATCAAGAAAACTGAAAATTCTCTAAGTCATGGAACGAGCCTATAACTCACGCCTGCAACACTGGAATAGCACTTGCAATATGTGAGTTGTGCCTACAACTTAGAAGTCACGATGGCAAATTAATTCAAGTCAACATAGAAATTGAGATAGAGTGAAGTTCGTAGCAACATTTTATACCATAACCTAGAGCACGATAGTCTAATTGCTAGTGATTCCTACATTGTGATTGCAACATTCATAGGGTTGGAAAGAGCTCCAATGATATTTGAGCAGCCAATAGAAACCTATTGTCACAGCTTACTCTCGAGATGCAATGGTTCTAGGGCATGGGTAACCATAAGGGCACTAATAACCTGTAGAACCCATACCTATAATGAAACTCAATCTCAGTTTACCATTCAATTTACACATTAATATAATACTTGTCAAATACTTTTGATCACATCAAATTTATACTATCTTATACACATGGAACATCTAAAGAGTTTCAAACATATTTACAAATACAAATAATTATGTAAAGCTAAATTATTACTTTGACTTGGAAATTCTCAAGGAAGAAATGATTGCTTGAGGAATCAACTTGCCACTATCCACTAGATTCTTATAAACACTCAATCTATACCTACAAGAACTGGTGAGTAGAAAGGGTGAGTTCAGGGAAAGCTGAGCAAAGAACACAATCAATCTTTAGAAAATTTAAAATATAATTCACTGATCATTTATTTATAAATTTATGAAATCTAAATATTTACTTTAATTTATTTACTTTAATTTATTTACTTTATGCTAATTTCAATATTTGAGGAAATTATACAAATAAATCTCCATTTTCAACTAACTGTACATGTACGAAATCTTTTGAATCATAGCACTTTGATTATTTTAATAGATCATATGAGATATATTTTTGGAATATCAGAGATACTTTACTTTTTGCAGTAAATATATTATAGTATATAAAGTTCACATTTGAATTCACTTAGTAACCTATAATTCTTATTTTCATTAAAATGTAATAATCTTTGGTAAAGGTAGAACATGCTTAAGCAGTTTTCAACACTTGTGGTATATAAATATGTGTTTAAATTCATAAGATTCTAGAGATTTCAAATTTTACCATATATGTCCACATTTTGAAATTTCATACTCTTTAGAAGTTAGATAAACCCATACAATATAAATTTAATATATTTGAAAACTCATACTTCTTGGAGTCTTTACTATTTAATTTCAATTAGAATAATGCTTATGATATATGGTTCCTGCGTTCATTAAATTATCTCAAACTTTGGTAGGATTACAATGGTACACGATTTCTCTATACATATATATGCAAATAAACATTTAGAACCATAAGGTTTTAGAAATCTCAATTTGTCAATTTATATAAATATATTTTGGAATTTCATATTCCTTAGAAATTAGTCAATTTTATGCAATGTGTGTTTAGTTTAAACATATAAATATAGACATTGGAATTTATTTATTATGTACATATAATTCCTTTAAAATTTCATTATTCATAACATGAAGTTTAGAATAATAATTTAGTATACAATCTTCAAAATTCAAATTTGATAAGAGTATTAAAAATCTTTTAACTTTAAACAAATACATGTATAATAATTCTCATCGTATCAATACACATATTTCTTGAAAACATTTTACACTTAATAGGTTATAAAATCAATAATATTACATTTCTAATATATTTAATATCCCAAGAGGAGTATATAAATATATTTAAATCTTGTAATTATTGTAATAATCAAAATATAACTTTATAAAAATTATATAACTATATGATTTCAAATATTCAAGTAAAATTCATATACATACATGTAAAAAGGGAATTTCTAGAATTTAAGAAATTTATAAAAGATTAGCTTTAATATCAATGGCTTACATATTAAACAATAAACTGTAACCAAGTAATTTATATTTTATAATGACATATATTATTGAGATATTTAAAATAAAATTACATAAAATCAACTATAGATACTCATATAAGAAACTTATGTTAATTTTATGGAAATCATACATATTTCTAATTTGAAATGTTTTCATCAAATAAACATGTCACTGAAATAAATTATATATATTATTGGTGCTTTGTATATATTTAAAGACATTAAATATATACAACGTAAGGAAATCTTTATATATATATATATATATATATATATATATATATATATATATATATATATATATATATATATATATATATATATATATATATATATATATATATATTGGAAATCTTTATATATTTAAAGACATTAAAAACAAAAAAAAAAAATAACAAGGAAACATTTATAGACATATATCTATATATATATGTGTATACTTTTTATTTCAAGGGAGTCAATATTCAAACTTATAATCCATTCCATTGAAACATATTTTCTACCGCTGTAGTGCTAATTTATCATTTAACTTTTAGAACACATATGGCAAATAGAATGACCACATTCTTGGATCTTATAATCAGCTTGGTTGGGTATCAATAAACAGGAAATTTGATATGTTTCGATTACAATACAATTGTGATCAACAGAGATTATTCACTAAATTGGGGTAGGAGCTCTTTTAAGCATACTCGAAGTAGAGGCTCTTGATATAAGCATGCTCTCATATAGTTAGGGTAGAGGCTATTTGTAGCATACCCAAAGCATAAAGCTCCCTTAAATTTGGGGTAGAGACACTCTGGCATACCTAAGGTAGAGGTTCTTTTTAGAACATACCCCCATATCACTATATATAACTTGATTCCTATGTGCACAAAGTCTGATGTCTTACCCACATTAGATAGGGATCTCTGTGTTAAGGTTATTCCTTGATAAAATGGGAGATTGAAATTTCAATAATTCCCAATGTTCAAATGGCTCACTTTTGAGTTTAGATTTCACATATATTTCTGAAAGATTTTTTAGGTACTAGTAGAAAAGAGTTACTCTAGGTAGCACTTGAAACATATATAAGATCTTTTCAGTGTTTAGGGCTCAACACTTTAATGATAATTATGTCACTAATAATTATACAGATAATTCTACTTTAGGAAGGACATTAATTATTAATTTAATCTTACATATGGCTTCCCATATTTTTAACTCATTTAGTTAACGATAAGAACTTTTATATAGCTACAATTTAGATATAAATTCATATAAGCTAACATTAACCATTTTCGATAACCTCTCAATTATTTTCATGAAGCATTGGAATTTTCCTTAATTAATACTTTAGAAATATTTAACATTTTATGACAGGGTTTTTAGTATCATACTTATTGGAATATCAAATAAATTTATGATTTTAGGAAATCAATCAAAATCAATTATAATATATATTAACATTTTAACAATTTATTACTTATAAATAAACAATGGAATTTGATATTACCATAAATATGCTTCTTAATCTAACAATAATAGTATTTTATTAACTTTAGATATTTTAAATTTAAACATAACATTATGTATTATTCACTCACTTGGACTATCAATTGCAATTTAACTGGATATTTACTTTTGCCAGTTATTCTCTGAATTCTCCCTTGAAATACTTCTAGGAACATAATAGCATTTGTTAGATATTGTTATACTATTTCTTTATTATTTATCTTTACATTATCTATTAAAAATTCGGCAGCATCTCCTCGAAACTAAGATTAACTCCCTATTACCATAAATTCAATTTATCCACAACAACTATAATATCATAATCAAATGGTCCAACCTGAACCTTCAATTCACTAATCCTATCCACCAATTTCATTCCTCATTATCAAACTAATATTCAACCAATTCAATTCAATCAATTCCGATATCAACATCTCACTTTAATCTTTTAATTTAATCACTAATAATATTCAATAATCATACGAATAATAATTATCTCAATTCAATTATCCAATTTAACTAATTAATTGCAATAAACTATTTACCTAAATTTTTACAAATAAATTCATAATTCAATAGCTATATATAATTAGGAGTTGAGATTTATACCATGTGACTTGGTTTAATGAATCAGAGCTACTGTTCAGAATTGCCAGTTTTAGGGGTCGCCAGAAAATTCAATGATGACCAAATTATCATCTGAGGGTACCAATAGTTAGCTTATGGCTTTAGGATTCCGAATATACACCTTATTTTTTGTAATTCACCAAAAAATAATTGAAAATAGCATCGGTAGCCGTTAGAGCCATTGAATTCAGGTAAAAAATAAAAGTTATCTAAAATTAGCAAATGATATACTAAATCAAAGCTGGAATCACTAGGAGTTCAAGCATACCAATTTCGTTAGAAACGGAGATCAGAAAATGACTAAAAATCACCCTAGAAGATTTCTATCGGCGATTCTTTGGACAGAGCATGCACTGCCGTCCCATGGTGGTTGGCGGTAGGGGAGGTGGCATTCGAAAGCTCAAAGGGCAAGCTTCCTCCCTAGCTGGCGCATGTTGGTCGATGGAGAGTGAACGGCGATAAATAGAGCTCAGTCAGTTTCACTCTCTCCCTCTCTCTCTCTCTCTCTCTCTCTTTCTCTCTGTTTCTATCTATGTTCTTCTATCTGTCTATTCTATTTCTTTTTCTGCACGTGTTTTGGTTGTACAGGTTTTTAAATATATATTTTTTTACTAATAATAATAATAATAATAATAATAATAATAATAATAATAATAATAATAATAATAATAATATTATTATTATTATTATTATTATTATTATTATTATTATTATTATTTATTTACATAAAATTTTTAAACAATAATTTTAACCAATCTATTAATTTCACATAATTCCCAATATTATTCAATAATTATGATATAAATCATAATATACAATTTCAAATATTAATTAAACAAATTTCTATATTTTCACAATAAAATTTCAATTTCTTTAATTTAAAATTTCTCAGTTAAATAAATAATAAGTTTAAAATCCAATACTTCATTTGATAAAATATTGTCTTAAAAATATTAGTATAACAATATAATAAATTAATATCATTTCAAGTATCAATATAAAATATAATAAATAAATTATTCCAAATATCAATATTAATTAAAAATAATTCTTTATTATTTCAAATATTCATATAATAATATTAATAAATCACATATATAATATCAAATATCAATATAAATTTAGTTTATCAATATCAATATAGTAATATAAATAAATATTAATATCAATATCAATATTCAAATATTAATTCATAAATATCTATAACTTTGAATGTCAATATAAAATATTTTCACATAAAATTTATTATTTTTAAAACATTTAATTCAAATCATTTTAAGTTTGAAAATATTCATTTAATAGTATACGAGGTCATTATCCTCTATAATAAATTTAATTTTCATAATACTTGCATCTCGATCATCGAGATCTTTATAAATCAAAATTTATTTATCAATTGCTTAACAATTTATCTTATAAAATGCAAAAAATCCACATGTAAACATAAAGAAATTTGAACTTAACTCACATATTCATCATTAACTTGGGCATGTATGACAATACTAATAAGATATCTTCATATAACTTGTATCGGGTTGAGATAATACACCTACCACATGGAACTAGCTATTTGAGACATTTGAAGATTGCGACCTTGATTCTTCAGACTCCATTGCGAAATTTAAATTGTGATCTCAATTCTTATCTAACAGCATATTGAATGTAAGATTCTAGATGTTAGGAAGAGATTTGTCCATAGGTTCTTTTGTAAAATCTTTTTAGTGGTGGGAAACTATAAATACTCTCTTGAAAGGCCTTATATCTAGTTTAATAACTTTCTTAAGTGACCAAACCATTTTAATTTTATTTGTTGAGCCTTTTATTTGTCGTAAGATCTTTGAGTACTCAAAGGGTTGAATATTAGCCACAAAACACTTATTAGGTTTTAGAGTGAGTCTTTGAAAATTCTTGTATAGATTTTAGAGTCAGCCTCAGAAAAACTCTTGTAAGATTTGAGTGTGAGCCTTAATAAAATACTTAGTTAGGTTTAAGTGTGAGCTTTAGTAAAATATTTAAGTGTGAGACTTGGTAAAACACTTGGTTAGGTTTGAGTGCAAGTCTTAGAAAAACACTTGTAAGGTTAAAGTGTGAGCCTTAGTGGTGTGAGCCTAAACAATAAGTAAGGAGTGAAAAAGCTCCATTGGTAGTCAAAATACTTAATCGAGGTTGGGGAGTGGATGTAAGTTTGGATATAATCAATCTTATAATCCAAACCATTATAAATTCTTGTATTCTTTCTCCTCTACCCTTATTTCTTAGATTTAAATTTTTAATTACTGACCAGGTCAACTCCTTTCTTAGTGCATGTAGGACAAAATGGTAAGTTTTAGATTTACGAATATTAATATATAAAATTAAAAATACATATATTAGTTAATTTATTATATTTAATAAAATTAATTAAAATTAATAAACTTAATTTAGTGACTATTTGGTATTATAGTTACTTTATTATAATTAATACAATTATTTATGGGGTATAATTGAATTCTATGTTTATGATGAAGTTGAGGTTATAAGTGGAAAATATATTAAAAGTGCTATTTTATTTGCATGTTTGTGTAAATTTTTGGGGTATATTGTAGTTATAGTATCAGAATTCAGTTAGAATATATATATTATTCTAGTAATATATAGATATAGCTAGGACAATATATGAGTCACATTAGTATATTATTAATTAAATGTAATTAGGTATATGTATGTTAATAAAATTAGTCCTGTAATAAATTAATTTATTAGATTTGTCATTATGTGTGATGCTCAAAATAGAGATTTTCTCTCTGTAGGCCTTAATCGATTTATTGGATTATTCTATTTTTATATAGAAAAAGGATTTCTAGACTAATTTATTCTCTAAGTATCCATAAATAGAAGGGAATTCTGTAACTCTAAAGACAGAAGAGCAAATAGCTAGTCACTCTTGCTCATAACATATATCAGAGAAAGAGCTATTGTCCATCTTCTCTTATGCCTTTTGAGTTATAGAATTCCCTTCTATTTAAGAATACTTAGAGGATTAAATAAGTTTAAAAATGTTATTTCTATAGAAAATGATAGTAAATAAGTAATCAATTAAGCCTTATATAGAGGGAATTTTTTTAATATCATTTATAATGATGAATTTAATTTAAAAACAATTTGCTGATGATATTCTGAGTGGATTTTTGGCAAAGTAGGATGTTACAACTACAACCGAAGGGCACGTGATTGGCACTAGAGAACGGTGATGTGCTCCCATTTAAGACAAGGAAGAATCTATCATCAAGTTAAGCTTACAAGAAGGTCAAAAAGGAAGCTTAGTGATATTGATTCAAGCCCAAGCCTAAAATGGGGGTTTTATCATCAAAGAGACTTGAATATTGGAGCTTAATTAAAAGGAATATGGGCCATTTTGATATGCTTATCTATTCAGTCAAGCCCACGCTACTCAAGTCACTTTATTTAGCTTATTTGGACCTGTTTTAATGTACTTAAGCCCATGGTTGAAAGACATCAGTTAATTATTTAGTTATATTTAGTTTTGGGCCTTTTCTAGCTTGATTAAAGCCCAAATCCAAATTTTAGTATTTTAAAATAAGCCTATGTTTATCCTTATGGTCAAACAAGCTAGTTAGAATTATTTATCCATTGTACCCTATATAATTTGGTCATTCGTTGTATTTTCATAACTTTTGATGTTTTGAATAAAAAGTTATTGTGAGAGGATTATTCAAAATTTAGTTCTTTTGAATTATTCAAACTTATCAAAGTTAATTGCTTTGTGGCATTCAATTAAATGTACAAAGTTAATTAGTTTGTTAGTTTACAACATACCAAGGTTTTTTAACATAGATTTATCATTGAGTTGAGCTTTTTCCTTGTTTAAACTTGATTTGACATTCTAAGAGGTTGCTTCCATGCATAAAGGTATTGGGTCTCAAATAAGGTCATTTGGGTTCGTATCAGTTTGGTATTAGAGATTAGGCTTTAAATCAAGTTTGTATATCTTTCATTTACTTTCTACTTTGTGTTTTCTTATTTCCGTGCCTTTTCATTTGTTTTCATTTCTTTTTGTTTTATATTTTTTTTACTTAATTAGGTCATATTCTATTTTTTTCTTATTTAAAAATAAAATTGAAAATTAAAATAAATAAAAAATAAAATTCAAGTTTCTAGTTTTCGAATTGATTAAATTTGTTTCTATTCATTTCATACCTTTTCCTCTACATTCATTTCTTTTTGTTTCAAGTTTTTCTTGCTTAATTCAATCTTAAATTACCTTATTTTTATTAATTATTAAATTTGAAATTATTAAAAAAATTCAATCAGTTTTCTTGTATTTGCTTAAATTTATCTTTGCTTGTTTGGACTTTAATTCATTGTTTACCATCAAAAAATAACCAAAAAAAAAAAAAAAATTGAATACCTTACAATTCAAAGTTGCCAAAAGTCTTTGTCTTCAATTTGTTGTTTCTAGTGTCTTCTTTTCGTTGTTCTTATTAATCTTCAATTAGATATATTTTTGTCGATTTTTTTATTATTAAATTTTGTTTGAAAATTCAATTCTTGGATGTGAATTTGCTAGATTAAAAAAAAAATTATAGATTTTAAAAAAAAAAAAAGAAGAGAGCAAAATTCATCCAAAAGAAAGAAGAGAGAAAAAATCAGCCAAAGAGAAGATAAAAAGTATTTAAACAAGCTGAATTGACTTCCTAGTGTGAGACGAGGAAAGAATTATTTAATTGCTTTCCTAGTACTAAAAATAAGCTGAATTATTTTTCATGATTGAACTAGGAAGTTATTAATTGAATTAAAATTAGGATTGAAGTATGAATTGACTTTTCAACTCAAGAAATTGTACTAGGATAAGAATTCCTACCTCTCTAATCCTGTTATGTTAAGGATTCCTATTTTATTTCAATTTGTCAATTTGTGGTTCTAAATCACCCTAAGTTTCCTATTCCCAATCCCATTAGGATTAGGATTCCTAAAATTTTTTCATTTATTGTTTCCTTTTGTTTGTGTCTTTATCTCATTTAGTTCTTTTATTTGTCATTTTCTATAATTTGTTTCTAATTTTCTTTTAAAATTTGTTTCAAATATTTCCTTATTCTTGGTTATTTGTTGAGCTAATCAAAGTATTAATTTTGTATTATTGGAATTGACTCTTTGTAAGGACTTTAAAAGAGAATTGAGGGGTAAGAGTTATCATTTAAGCTTATTAAGAGAAAAGCCATTGTAATTGTGTGATTAAACATGAGTGAACTTAAGTGTCAATAAATCTTGAGTGAAACACATGAGGAAGTATTAAGGATTATTTCTAACATTCTTTTGCAAGTTATTAAATATTTTATAACTCAAAGATAAAGGTTATCATGCTCGTGGACAAAAAGTGGAATGAATTTCAAAAAAGTTGCAATTCACATGAGATTTCAAAATTTCCTCCTAAAGAACATTATGTCAATGTCTTTAAAGAGACTAATGAATAGCATGAAAGAAAGAATGTATCCAAACCACCATTTGAAGATGAGAATGAAGGAGAGTTGATTGATGCTATGGAGATTACTCAAAATAATGATTTTGTATATATAAAAGAAAAGACTTTGTGTTACCTTTAAAATTTGCTAAAGAAGATTCTATGCTACCTAAAATGTTGATAAAGTTGTTGATCATGAAGAAATTCCACCATTCAAAACTTATCAAGCCATCTTGGAAGAAAAAGAAGTTGTTATTGTTCACGAAGAAGCAATTAATACTCATCTAGAAATCTTAAAGGAAGAAAAACATGTGGTTGAGTTAGAATTATACAAAGATGAACAAGCAAAAGAGATTGGCCTTATTCATGAGACTAACTTTGTTTTGTATGACAATGAAGATGCTTTTGAATTCTTTCCCATTTCTAACATGGATTTTGTATTTCTTAATGATTTGTTTATTGTTCTTCTAACAAAATTTTAGATCTTTCAAGCACTTCATTTGTTTCACACCACCAATAAAGAAATATGGAAGATTTGCTTATTGTTGATTATTCTACTTCATCACTTCAAAACTCGAGGTCAAGTTTTCTCCAACAAGGGAAGAATGATACATGTAACAAAAGTTTCAAGCCTCTTAGCACATGATGCAATTTCATGGAGCTCGATTCAAGGATGAATCATCTTGAGAAAAGGGGTTGATGTGATCACATTCAAGCTAAGGAAGAATCTATCATTAAGTTAGGCTTACAAGAAGATCAAAAGGAAGCTTGGTGACATTAATTCAAGCCCAAGCCCAAAATGGGCATTTTTTCTCATTAAAGGGACTTGAAGGTTAGAGCTTAATTGCAAGAAGTATGCGCTGCTTAGATATGTTCATTTATTCAGTCAAGTCCATGCTACTTAAGTCACTTCACTTAGCTTATTGGGGCCTGTTTTAATGTATTTAAGCTCATAATTGAAAGACATGGTTAATTATTTAGTTATATTTAGTTTTGGGCCTTTTCTAACTTAATTAAAGCCTAAATTTGAGTTTTAGTATTTTAAAATTAGTATGTGTTTATTCTTACAGCTAAATAAGCTAATTAGGGTTACCTGTCCATTGTACCCTATATAATTGAACCATTCTTTGTATTTTTATAACTTTTGACATTTTGAATTAAAATTATTGTGGGAGGATTCTCTAAACTTTAGTTCTTTTGAACTATTTGAACTTATGACAGCTAATTGCTTTGTGGTGTTCAACCGAACATACAAAGGTAATCACTTTGTTAGTTTATAACATACCAAGATTCTTTAACATAAATTTATCATTGCGTTGAAGTTTTCCTTGTTCAAACTTGATTTGGCTTTCTAAAGGGTCACTTTTAAGCATAAAGCTATTGGATCTCAAAGCATGTCATTTGGGTTTGTATCAAATGGGGTAAGCATAAGGCTTCAAGAATCCATAGTAAGCCTAATAACTTACTCAATGATAAGACTTCAACATAGCAACAATAAATGTCACCACATGAGGGTTATGAACCTACCTGTTAAGTAGAAACTATGCAATTGACAAATTAAGCCACGCATAACTAACATCTCAATCACAATAACCTTTATACTATCAGATTTATGCTTGGCTAAACAATTCAATAAATACATACAATTGACTAAGAAATATAAAAATACAAATATTGAAAAATTAACAATGCAAAGTTCTAGATGTTATATTACATGTTAATAAGAAATTAATTACACAAATGATTAAATAAATAATTTTCACTGCTGAAGAAGGAGAAGTAGGATTAACTCAACAAAAACCACTTCTTAATCTCAACTTGAAAAGATAGGGAGATAGGGGTGAGCGTTTCAACTCATTGAATGATACCAACTAATACACAAACTTGGTGCTCTAATAATAACTTTATAATGTAATGCTGAGGCAATGTACCATCAAGGCAAATAAATCACATAATAAAACAAGGATGAGAATTAGTCTATAGGAACCATGCTAATCCTCAATATGGTGAGCACCCCCCCCCCTTATCTAGCTCTTTTATTCCAAATATTATCTCCTAAATCCAATAAGGCATAGTTGTCATTGGCCTAAGCCACACAGTGCTAACCCAACTAGTAGCAGTTTTGAGCAATGAGCAAGCTTGTAGCCTATCTACTTGATAGAAATAATTTTTCCCTAAATTTAATAGACTAGGTTCATTTAGGGAATTGGATGGTGGAAGTAGAATTAATGCCATTAAATTTTTAAAAAATGTTTAAATTGATTTTCTCAAAGTTGAAATGTGAAATTGGAAGGAAAGGGATCATCTTTCCTTAAGTGAATACTTTTGACTATTTGAAAGATAATTAAGGGAAAGTGTTAAAATTAGTAACAAGTATATGTATAGTGTGTCTTGACCTTAAAAGTAACAAGTTAGTACTACAATGAACAAGTTAAGCTAAATTTAAACTAATGACATAACAAAGACATGATTAATGTATAATTGAAATGCAAATGTGTAGAATCTAAAGTCAAGGACAAGGATATTGTCTAAAAGTGCAAGGAGCACCACTAGCATTAAAGTTAAATGTAAATAGGAGCAAATGAGTCTAAGGTGAGTACTTAATAATATAATATGACATGTACCATATTCTTCAAACCTTTATTGCTTAAACCAATATCGTTGAAATATTCTAATTCCATGATGAGCATGAATTGCCTATTAAATATTGAGCCATTTGATATGATACTTCTTGATGGCATTCGACTATTGTGAACCTTTCATGTTGAATTCATAATGTAATCATTGAATTCCTTATTTTGAACCTTATATGAACCTTTTATTTGATGCCTATTGATAAGCAGAAATACCCTCCTAATGTGGGGTAATACTTCGGACCTTGTGCACTTGGTACAAGGCTGTGGGTAGGGTGAGAGTCCCTAACCTCTATTAAGGGAGAATGCCTAACCATAAGAAGTTATCAGTCTTATATAATGTAATGTATGTGAGTTAGCAAGTCTTAGACTGCCACTCTTTAATTTATATGTGTGGGAAGCATTCCGCTTCTAAGAATTACTATTTATGCTAAAGATATTATTCCTATCTTAAATGAGAAATTAATCCATAAGGATATTCTTGTTTAACATTGCTCCACTGCCATAATGGGCCATCTTGATAATGATCCTTATACTCCTAATATATTATATTATTATATACTCACTAAGCTTCATCTCATTCCATAGTTGTTTAAATTTTTCAGGTAAGATTGATGAGTTAGTAAGGTAAATTTCAAGCTTTATTCTTTTGCTTGGAAGTTGCTCTGCTAATTTCAAGTGTTGTGATTCATGACTATGAAGACCATTATTTTAGAGCTCCATGTTATTGAAGGTTTAGCACAAAAATTTCATTAGGTTACATGTATTGTAGTTGTATTGTAATTACTATTACAATAGTATATTGAGTTATGAGAAATTGGATAATGACATCAAATGCAAATCTA
The DNA here is from genome assembly GCA_947687605.1 of Reutealis trisperma. Lineage (NCBI taxonomy): Eukaryota > Viridiplantae > Streptophyta > Magnoliopsida > Malpighiales > Euphorbiaceae > Reutealis > Reutealis trisperma. The sequence goes on from CANTUT010001349.1 coordinate 35,650, forward strand.
GAGATTTTATGAGTTGAGTATGTAAATGGTATTGGCATGTAAGCAATTGGTAATATGTAAAATAATAAACTAGTAATGGGCTATATGGAAAGGAAATCAAGTTTTGATCTAGGGACAAGGTTTAGCATGATGAATGGTTAAGGATTATAAGTTATATAGGGTTCTATGGGTTTAGGTGACTTTATGTCTCCCTATGCCCTAGGACCATCATAGATTAACAAGTGGGTTATGACAACCAGACATTTCACAATGACAAACCATGGAAGATTTTATTCATAGGTGTGTTGAAAAACTTGGTGATTGGTGGATTAACCTTAGAGATTTTGCAAAGGCTCACTTAGTGTATTCCTCTATAGCTGAATTCATATGCCATATTCAACTAGAATTTGTGGGAATACCTCAAGAAGATGTTGAGAATATTATAAAAGACTTCTTCAAAATGAGATGTTGTTCTCTCTAGAAGAAAGACCTAGACTAACATTTTCATAACATGTCTAAAAATTCTATGAGTTAAAAGGCAATAGTAATTTAGATTTTAAGCAATCCTTTGCAACCTCATTGCCAGAACCTCTTACAGTAGCAATTCATACCACTCTTCAAAATCGAAATTAGAATTTGGAAGATTTGACACTTTGTTAGATTTACCAAGTAATGATGAGATCTTTGAACAAGATCTATGATACTCATCGTCTTCTCAAACAAACCCTCAAAAGATATAAAGACCCAATTTTGAAGAATGCTTATTATAGGCTTGATCTTTATGTCAAATACAAAGATAAGAATTGTGAATGTCCTTTAAAGAAGAAAAAACATTTCTTCCAATCAAAAGGCCATCATGGCAAGAAATCAAAGAAGGGCTACATTCTTCAAAAGGCAAAAGTACAGAGGAAAGAAGACAGATAAATGTTATTTGTGTGGAAGAAGAGGGCACTATGTAATGAATTGTCCAAATAAACAAAAGTAAGTAGCCAAACTTATTCAACATCTCTAATAGATTACACCTGTTGATTTTGAAAATGCTGATGTTGAATCTTTGTTCTCAGAAGTTGACAAAGACTCTCCAGAAAGTCATTTTGTTATTAAAGATTATTCTTCTGATGATGATCACTATAGTTCAATTTATTCTATTGAATTATGTTCTTTGGCTATTCAAAAGTCAGTCCATCCAGTTCCTTTGGTTTATGTTCATTTGTATCCTGAGAAATATGTAAGGCTTATCAAAGTAAATGCCTTCATAGATATTGGTGCCCACAGGACAATGATGACTCCTATTGTCCTTCCACCTGAATATTGGAAGCCACACAAAGAATATTTCAAAGTCGCGGAGGGAAATGTTTTTGCAACTAAATGTGTCACTAGAAATCCTGTGAAGATTCAATTTTTCCCAGGATGTCACATTTGGGATCACTGTTTAGTGTGTTCACTTCCGGATAAAGATCTTGTTCTTGGATTTGATATTTTCTAGAAATTGAAAAACTTACATATCCTTTCAGATGGAATCAGATACAAAAAATACTTCCAACCTTACACTGATATTCCATCTTTATTCTTCACCCATTCAATCCAAAGTTTTGAAGAAATTCAAAAAGAATTAGTACAAAGTTGTTGTGCTAATTCTCATACAGAATTTAAACATCCTTCACCTTTATGAAAAAATCTAGAGTTTTTCATTTCTCTTCCATTCAAACAAAATGAAGATGTCAACCTAACAAAAGCAACTCATCTAGTAATGACTCTAGAAGATTTACAATTGGTTGTAAAAAAATGTTCTCAATTGATATATCAAGATTTAATTGAATAAACCAAGTCAAATTAGGCATGCCAAGTATTTTATGTTACAAGAGAGCATAATTGATTAGAAATAAGAAAAGGCTAGTAATTGAATATCAGTCTTTAAATCATTTTCTCAAAGATGACAAATTCCCTCTACTAAATATTTCATCTTTGTTCACACATTTGTCCTCTGCAAAAATTTTCTCAAAGTTTAATCTTAAAGTAGGATTTTGGCAATTGGGAATTAAACCTGAAGACCACTATAAAATAGCTTTTGGTATTCCAAATCACCTTTATCAATGGACAGTCATGCCACTTGGTCTCAAAGTTGCTCCATCCTTATTTCAGAAAGCAATGGTCAAAATCTATGAGTCACATCTTTATAGTTTATTGATTTATATTGATGATGTCTTATTATTTTCTGAAGATGAAGCAAATTATATACAACAACTCAACATTTCATAGAGATTACAAAAAGATATGGAGTGATGTTGTCAGCTTAAAAAATGCATGTAGTGAAAAAAAGAAATTTAATTTCTTGGGATGCTCTTCAAGGATGGGAAATATCACCCTGAACCACATATTGCTTTAGAATTATTAAAATTTCCTGATGAGAATCTTTCTCATAAGCAAATTCAGCAATTTTTGGGAATAGCAAATTATCTCAGAGATTTTGTCTCCCACTTCACTGAAAAAGCAAATCCTCTGAGATGCATGCTAAAAAAAAGATGCTCTCACTTGGATAGATAAGTAGACAAAAATAGTATAAACTTTAAAAAGAGAGCTCTAAAAGTTGCCACCTCTTTAGATTCCCTCAATAGGAAAGAGATTTTTATAGATTGATGCCAGTGACAAGTATTGGGGAGTAGTACTTTTAGAAGAACGTGAAGGAAAGAAACAAATTTGTGCTAATGGCAGTGGAAAATTCAAAGATTCTGAACTCCACTATCGCTTCACTTTCAAAGAAATCCTAGCTATCAAGAATGGAATCAAGAAGTTCAAATTCTACCTCATTGGCCATCATTTCACTATTCTTATGGACTATTCTTCTTTTCCAAAGATGTTACAGTTCAAGGGAAATATTCTTCCTCATCCTCAATTACTCAGATGAAAAAAAATGGTTTTCACGCTATAAATTAGATGTTAAGCACATCAAAGGAGATAAGAATCTAATTCCAAATTTCCTATCTAGATCAAATAACTTCTCTATTTCTCTTGTTAGCATTGTCAAAATGATTCCATTTGTTTTCATGGCATCCTCTTCCTTATCCTCTGTTCCGTCATCATCAAATATGGAATTCCCTTTCATCAACAATCTTCCCCCTTAAAGTCCAAAAACATTTATGAAAGAACTCTCTATGACTTAGCTCATGAAAAGACATTCTTATACCAATCTCTCTTGATCCGAAAATGTAGAACCTTTTTCATTAGAGGGTTGGCTATCCATCCTACTCATCCTTTCCTCAGACCTTTCACCTTCATGAAATTTTCTGTTAATAGTTTTTGGATCTGGCCAAAAGAATTTCTTATCTTTTTATGGTATTTCTGCCATACTTTCTACATTATAGTGGAAGTTCAGCCCTTTGAACTCACGACTTATTTGACAATGCTTCGTAGAAGGGTAATGAATAACACTGACTTTGTTACTTTTCTTAAATGGTTTGCTCCTTTACAAGACTGGGAAAATATGCTTACAAAAGAATATAAAAAATTTGATAGTGACCAGTTCGGAAATATAACAAGTTTAATCATCCACCATTGAAAATGGATTCCTCAGGTCATTGATAAAAACCATATTGAACTCAGAGTCTCTCCAAAATACTTTGTTTATAAATCATATCCTTATTCCATGAGCAAGGATTGTAGACAACACTTTGAGGATTTTGTTAAATTTTAACATTTCGTGTGTGGTTTAAACAATGCACCAATTCAAGAATTCTGGCCTCCTTCCTCTCTAGATGCACCATAGATGTCATATCCTCTGGAATACTGTAAGAAAATTATGGATCTTAAGGAAGAATGGAATAATCAATACAGAAGACAAATTTACTATGGAACTAGTAGACAAGTACTTTGTCCACTTGATGATGCTTTTGACCCAGCTGAAAAGCTTTGGACCCATCTGATAGTGAATTCACAAGATCGATATGACTTTACATCTGGATAGCAAAATGATGACACCCACACAGGAAATGTAATAGAAGAATTATTGGAAGATGACTCAGACTCAAACCCTAATATATGGAGGTAGTGAGTCTTATATTAGTGGTTAGGATTTTGTTACTGCTTACATACTAATGCTATCGACTAAAAAGTGTATGGCATATGGTGGCTCTAACTAGTGATATATAGAGGTAAGTGATTTTCAAGAAATAATCTATTAACTTAGGTAAAAAAGGAAGGAATTCTATAACATCTAGTTGTTCTTGATATTCAAGTCATTGGCTAAGGCAGATAAGATTCATTAGAATAGAGTTTCTAATAGGAATTAAGATTACTAGGAATTAGAACTAAGAAGAGGACATATGATCGAAACATATAGGGTTTGACCAATCCATGACCCTAGACAAGATTGGAAATCCATAATGAAGGGATTTTAGTGCATGGTAATTATGATCAAAAGGTCTATGCAATGTTCGAGTAAATAAATACTGATATTCATTTTTAATTAGGTAGTCATGATATGTTACAGGACTAAGTGTGAAATAGGGATTCACAATTAGTTGAGTAAAGGAGTTTTTTATATCTTGTTGCTAATTAGAACATAAACCTATTAAGTTAGACACTGTAAAGCATTCACCAATCGAAGATATGAAATTATATTAATAATTAATTAAAGTTTTTAATTAATTTATTAATGATAATTGAATTGAACTTGTAATTAAATTTACAAAGACCTTAGCATGTCTTGAAGTTTAATTTGCAAAGGGTTATTTCAATTAAGTCATTATTTATATGTGATACAAATAGTAAGGACTAAATTGAAATTATTTTGGACTAAATTTAAATTGGCTTGGACATTTAATGGAATCTCAACCCATATTTGATACAGATAATTACAAGAGGGCTTAGTAAGTCCCTAATCCCTAAACCCTAAACACATGAGATGTGAGACTAAATCCATATAAGACATGGAGGAGAGAGATTTTAAGGGAGATTTCCTAATAACATATTTTCTTCAAATGTTAATAGTTGACTATATAAGCTTTTTAGTGGGAGGCATGGTTTGATGTATGTTAAACTTGTTTTCCACTATGCCTATTACCACTAAGTGTTAGTGGGAATTGTTGGAGCCATATATATGTATTAATAAAGGAGAAAATCTACTAGAAATTTTCAAAATTCAACCTTTTACTATTACATGAAAGAGAAAAAAGAGAAAGAGAAAGAGCTTGAAGAATGAGTTCTTCAAATCAATCTTTTACTCTTTTTTTTTTCTCCTTATTTTCTTTGTGAAAAGAATGGTTTGTGATAGTAAAATTGTAAGTCCAAAACATAAAAATCCTAATTATTTCCCATGACTTGGAGGAGGAACTTGAATAAGAAATTTAAGTTACCAAAGAGAGTGTTCAAACACTACTAAAAGGCTAAAAGAATCTTTGCTTGATGAAGTTTGGTGTGTACAAGCTCGAGGCTTCACACTTGGAGAGCTAAAGAAGAAAAAGAGGCGAAAGTTTTTTGTGCTTCAAGAGGTATTTAGAATACTTCTTAATCTTTTACCTTTCTTATATGTGTTTTTCACATAATTGGTGAGCACATTGATTGGATAATGGACGTAATAAAATTGGTGGAGCAAAATTGAAATGTTTGAAAATTTTCCCCACACACCATGCATCCGCTATTAGGGTACCACTATCCTTTCAAATTTAACATATATGATCCAAAATTTAGAATAGAAATGGATTAGATATTTGTTATGATATTCTTATGTTTTCTTTTTCAGTTTTCTTTTAACAACCACCAAAAAAAAGATGCAATCATAAGAAAATCAAATCAAAGGAAAAGCAACAAGGGTATAATCATGAATATAGATAAAAGAAATGTACATGAAATAGAAATCACTAAAATTCTCCTATCAAAATGGCCTATCCCTTGGCACAATTAGACCGTTAAAAGGTTTGAAGCAATAGGAATCATCAGTCTTAAGGAATTCAAACCTCATGTTAAATAAATTCAAAGTACCTTATATTCTTACTTGAAAAGGGACCCATAACTTAATTCATAGGTTTTTTTCATTTGTGTTCTAGTCTTAACTCTTATTGATTCTTTGAAAAATAAATGATTTTAAAAGATATAGAAAATTTAGAAATCACTTTTTGAAACTTAGAGAATTATGTTTCCAATAAGAAAGTGGAATCCCCTCTTAAAATGGATAAAAATGGCATTTAAAAAATTTTTAAATTTTAAAGGATTTTCCAAGGATTTTTTTTCTTATTTTTGAACAATTTAAAATGTGCTTTCATCCTTCCCAATCCTCTCAAAATATATTCTAAGGGATTAGACTGGTTTAAAATGTTCTAAAATTCAAAAACATTTGAAAAAGTAAAAAAATTGGGTCTGTCAGCAAAAGGGTGTGTGAGGAGGCATGTGCCCCTTGCAAGGCATTGTACACCCTTTGCCTCAGTAAGCTAGGGGTGCACAAGCTCAACAAGGGTGCAAAATTTTAGCTCTCTCCTTTTTAGTAGCCAAATTGTCATTTTCTCTTCTTTTCAGGATGCAAAGTGTAATTTTTCAAAATTCACTTTAAACCTCTACATTTCAAGTATTTAATCCATTAAAACCAAACTTTGATTGAACTCTCAAACTTTTCAATTTGAACCATTTTCCAAATAATTTTCAATTAAGTTTAAAACCCTTTCAATTTTGACCCAAAAACTGCGATGTGAATCAAATTCCAACCAAGATCCAACCATTTCTCATCATCTTGCTCCCAAATAAAAAATTAAGCATTTAGAATTTGCTTCCACTTTTACTTATTTTATTTCAATGAACCCACTCTAACCTAACTTTATCCCCTACTTACACACACAAACATACTTGGAATGCTTTCTAACTCTAAAGGACCCAACCTCTTGCTAACTTTTATTGACAAGTTTGTGCATCCTTCACTTTCTTTGTGTTCTTGCAATGGTGATTGCAACTTTGTTCTTAAGTCCTTTGTTTTTTTTCAATATGTCATTAAAATAATCATTATGACTACTTTATCCTTTAGTACTTAGGATTAGGCTATTAAAGCTTCTTCATCATCATTAACATTTGGTCGTTGTGACCATTCTGAGGCCTCGCCTAAGCACCAGTCCAATTTGCTAAGAGGGGATCGAAATGCTCATTTGGGTTTGGACTCATTGTTAGAGCCTTCGAGTTCAAATGGGTTGATTCTGAAAAATATTTTGAGAGTTGCCACCTTAATTTTTTTTTTTGGAAAAATATTAAGGAAAAATCCAAAATTGACTCCAATTCATTAATCTTTAACTAATTTACCTAAGGATAAAATCACTAGTTTTTAAAACCAAAGAGGAATAGAGGACTAGATTTTTTGTTTTAAGTAATCTAAATTTAACTCTAAGCTTAATTTGGTTTAAAAATTGATTTCATAAATGACAATTACAAGATAATAATTAAAATGTATGATCATGATATAATTATGAATGCATAGAGGAAATTAAGAAAGCAAGTAAAGTGAAACATCCACAAGCTAAGAAGAGTGTTCTCTCTAGTCCTTTTGGATACTAGGAGAACCACATAATCACTCTTTAACTCCAAAATAAATAAATTAACTCATTATATAAATTAAATACTGGGATGCCTTATGCCTTATAACTAATTACATAAAATAACCCTTATGGGTTTTAGGAAGGCCACAAATTTTCTTACAAAACATAAACATGCATATAAATAATTACATTGAAAAATAAAAGGGGAAGGGGATTGATTGAGATTTGAATTTTGATTCCAAACATACTTATGTACCCCATTGAATGGGGATCATAACCCACATAGTTCATTCCATGATTAAGTGAAGGGGTTTAAGGGTTGTCAGATTGATTTGGTTTGATTTGAGAATTTGGATGGGTGAGAAGAGATGTTTTACCTTTGTGTGTGTTAGGCGAAGGGTATTCCTAGATTGAAATCCCATCTTATCAATGTCGGGTGTTGAAAATCCTACTTAAAGAGAGTGGATGAGTGGGTTGATTAATTAATCAATTGGATTAGATTGAATGGGTTGATTAATCAATTAATTGGATGGATTGATTAAAGAAAATAATTAATTAATTAAAAAGATTAATTAATTAATTTAATTGGAAGGTGGATTAATTAATTAAAATGATTAATTAATTAATTGAGAATGTGATTGATTGAAAAAAGAGAGAGAAAGAGCAAGTGGATAGCCTATTAACAAATAATCTAGGCTGCCGAGAAATATTGAAAATGGAGGCTTATTTATATGCAAATGGGGGTGAAAAGCATTTTGAAAATGTTAAAAGTGAAAAGTCAAGAAGGGTCAGGCTGAAAAAGGATGAAAATTAGATGAAAAAGGAGTAAAAAAGACATTTTGAAGGGAAAAAAAAGACTAGCCACAAAGGGGATGTGACGTTGCATAGAGGCTATTAGTGTGGCGCGGCATGGCATAGGTGCCACACAGGTTGGGCTATGACATCAAAGGTAGCTCCTACGGCTAACATGTGGTGTAGGCCCTATTCTGTCCTTTAAGTTTTCTAGGTCAATTTTTGAAGCTTTTGGTAGGTGTCGGAGTTTAAAAATTTACAGTTCAGTGTCGGTAGATATGAAATTAATTATCAGTTAATTAGGTAATCAGTTGCTAGATGAAGCTGGTCAGTTTTGGAAAAAATGCTTTCTAGTATAGAGAATTTGATTTGGGTCAAAAAAGTATCAATGTCCAAAAAATAAGTATCCTTGTGGTATTATGCATGAAAGCCCATTTTTTGCTCTAGGGCATTGCCCCTTGCTCTCCTATAAGGGGCATTGCCACTTTGACCCTTGCATGCTAATGAGCCAGCAGGACTACCATACTGGCTATGTGTAGCTCATTAAACTTAGTAGATGTCAAGCTATGCTAGAATTATGAGAATGCAAAATTGAAGGTTCACAGTTGCCTCCTCATTAGAATTTTCTTCTCTCTAAGGTGATTCTAATGATAATGGACCTGAGAAAGGGATGGTGAAGGAACCAAAGTGATGTTTAGTTTAGTGCTTGGACATGATTAGGTGAGAGGTACAGTTAAAAAGAAAGATGGCACGAGAAACCACAAGGATATTTAGGTGGCTGTTTTTAGACATTTATGGGTGAAATTGATGGATTTAGATAAAAGGGTATTGATAAACTTCAGAAAGATGTTGGCCAGCTTTAAGGAGGTAACAGTTATCTTTAGAAGATATCAGTTAACTTTGAGTAGGTACTAGTTAGTTTTAGAAGAATGTCGATCAGCTTTAAGGAGGAGAGGCTAGTTTTGAAGGATGTTAGTTAGTTTCGAGGAGGCACTATTTAGTTTTGGAAGATGTTGGTCATTTCTTAGGAGGTACTAGTTGATTTTGAAAGATGTTGGCCTGCTTCAAAGAGGTGATGGTCAATTTCAAAAGACATCGATCAGCTTTAAGGAGAAAGGCCATTAGCTCAGCTTATGCATGATGGTGCATGACTGTAGATAATTGTATATGCATGTATATCTATGCATAGATGATGCATGTTTATATATTCATGCTCTTTTTGTTTAACTTTTTATACTATGGATGATTTGCAATGATGCCTATAATGGATGATTGTATGGATGCAATAGGATGAATTCATAAGTTTGCTTCGTGAATGCAATTTTCCATGTGAGTTTTGCACTTATGGAAGTCATATTTCAGCCATTATATGCATTTGTGGACTAAGAAACTTGAGAAGGCAGATGATTAATTTGGGTAGATATGACATTGTAATGATGGTAACACTACAGGGAGTTTGGGTTGATTAGGATTTCTTGAGAGCTTGTTTTATGTTTTGGGATCTAGCAGTCCATGTATTTTTTTTTTTTTGGGTACTACTATGGAGGAGCTATACCCCATTGTTGAGGATTTTATGCTATGCTGAGCTATGATCCAAAGGTAGCTCTAGTGGTGCCAAAGCTCAGAGTTACGTATTTTTGTAGTTTTAGGAGTTTTTGTACTTGCCTTGAGGATATTACTAGTCAGATGATTATAGTAAGGTGAACATGACTGTTATTATAGTGGAGTTTTAGGATTTTGATGACCTAGGAGTTTGAGAAGGCAAAGGCTTAGGATGAGGGTTCTGGTTTTCTACCTAATAACTGGATATTTATTTCTTAATTCTATCGATTGCGGTAATGCTAGGTGGTTGGTCTGATGCTTTAGATGTAGCAAAGTCATTCATTTTAGCAGAGACACTATTGAGCTTGGGTTGCTTTGTTCTAGCTTAAAGAGGTGAACTGTTTTTCTGATTATTCTTCAAATGAAGGAAAATCTAGTTGTTCTTACCCTTCCTTTCAGAGATGTTTTCAGGGTTTCTAATTTTGGATTAGATTATTTTGCAAGTTTGACTTATAGACCATCTCAGGGTGGTAGCCCTTCTTGCAAGAGGTGCTTATGCTACTTCTCAGTACTGCATATGCCCTATCTTGGTTTGTCGAGATTCAGTTAGAGTATGGATAGGATGGTTGTTAAAGCTTTCCTTAAAAGGCATATTTTGAGAAATGCCAGTGGTATTGCATAAGATCTTTTATGACCACAGGCTATGGGTGTCAACTGGTTTGCTTATTGGATTTGGCTTGGGCTACTTTTTACTAGAGGATGAGAGTTTTAAGGTAGATTGATAAGATTTAGGACATGCCCCCAATCATACCCTTTTTAGAGCCTCTGTAGATCATATCATTTTTTTCTAAGGCCATTAAAGGTGGTTAGTTGAGGATTTTTCATGCTGTATAGTTAAATATTAACTTTTGGACTATAATGAGTTATGGTAGGTGGCTAACAAAGGTGGTTTGGCCACTTGAGAGGGAGCGATGGGCTACCTTACTAAGGGAAATGAAGGGTGACACAGCTGAGAAGGGAGAGACAATAGGAGTGATAGGATAGACAGGGGAGTTACTAGGCTAGTAGAGGAGACCTGGAAAGCTACTGAGGGTTTGACATTATAGGTTGCATTGGTGACTCAAATTATGGTGTCAATGACAGAGGAGACTGTCATCACTATAAGGAGATAAGGTGACATTATGGTGGTGGTTTAAGGAAGGAATAGTGTAGTTAGGGCAAAGAGGAGGACTACAGTTTCTAGGTTACAGAGAAGGATTCTAGCTATTATATAGGGAGCATTTTCTAAACTAATACTTTGTAGAGAAGGATTTATGGGAGCAGTGTAGAAACTACAAGTTCGTAGGAGAGGGTTTATGATGCTAATATGGTATGCAGTTCTTGTTCTACTAGTACTTCTACTGGCGCAACAAACGGAGCTATAGAGACTAAGAAAAAGGGTGTGATCATCAAGGAGATTGTGGCAGACTCTGATTCTGATGAGGGCATGAGAGATGTGCACCCAGGAGGTAAATGAGGATTAGTTAGACTATGATTTCAAACATTGCACTTTTGCTTTTTATTTAAGATTTTTGCTTTTGTATACACCCGTATATTGATAAGAGTTATAGAAAATATTGAAAGGGCTATCTTTTTTTTATCATGATGATGGGTTGTATTTTCTATAATTCAATCACCTTTATATAAGAAGTCTTCTATTTTTACTCAAATGTCTGCCTAAGTCGCCCTTTCGAGTTTTCAACTTAGTGAGCTCTTTCTATATATATATATATATAAAAGAAAATTTTTGAGATTTTTAATTCATACAACTACATAAAAAGTCATTAAAAGTATATAAAAGTCTATTATTAAATATAAAAGTCTATTATTAAACATCAATGATTTTTTCAATAGTTACTTACTTTTGTAGACTTTAGAAAAGTTGTAATTGAATACTCCTTGTTTTTTATAGTCTTTTTAAAGCCATTATTGAATATCCCTTGAATTTTATAGAGTCTTTAAAAATTATTTTTGAATACCTCTTAACTTTTTAAGTCTATAAAATTTTTTAATTTCCTTAATCCAACACATTGATTAGGCAACCTAAGTAAAAGGTTGTCATGTTAATGGGTTTTTTTTCAAACACTAGCTGCCTTCTTAGAAGAAGAATCTATTTATTGTGGAAGTCTTTGTTTTGTTTTTCAATAAATTGTTGGCATCTTCTTTGTCTTTTCCTAATTTAACCATTTTTTGGATTCTAAATTTTAGAATCGAATTCCATACTAGGATGATTTTATTATATGTATTAATTATTATTATTATTATTTATTATTATTATAAATATTATTTTTAATATTACCATATATTAATGTTTAACAATATTATTAGCTCTAATTTTTGCTCAACCTGTCCTTTCAGATTTTCAACTCAAAAAGCTTGCTCTAACTTCTGCTTAAGCTACCTTTTTTGGTTTTTAGCTTAGTGAGCATTTTTCTTTTTTTATATTTTTTGTTGGGTAAAAGGAATTAGATGAATAATGTCTTAGGCATAGAGAAAATAAGAATGTAATGCAAATAAAATATTTTATATTATAATTTATATTGCACCTAAGTCGGGCTGCCTATATTTCCCTTACAATCATTTTCCTTTCATTCTTTTTTCAGGGAGAATCAAGTCCACATGGTTCTGAATACATTGCTTTGAAAAAGGAAAATAAAGAGAAAGTGCAGACAATCACTCTCCAACAAAGTATCTCTTTAGCTAATCCATATTGCAAGAGTTGGAAAATTCATTTCTGTTCACATCTATGAGGATGGTGCCTTTGCTAGATAGGATCTTCTTGAGCATGTAAGATCTGGCCTAATTTGGTCAAAACTTTCTTCTCGTATCATGGGCAGGAGCTTGTGTCTCTTTCAGAATTGGATTTTCTTCTTGCGAACCTCTATCTTTCACCTTCTTATTGAAAAGGATTTTTTACATAGTATCTATTCCATTCTTATCAATGGCATTCAGTTGGTCCTGACACCTTCTGATCTACTCTACTTTCATTCTCATTCAGATTTTGCTCAATAGGATTCTTGTGTGTGTAGGTCGGGATATTGTGTATTGCAATGCTTGGATCCATCTCTATTATTTTCTTAGGTTTCTATAAAGAACAATTGATTTTAGAATGCAATGAATGTGATTTTTGGTTTTTTCTCTATGCCATAATTAATTGATTCTTTTGCCGTTTCATTTTTTAATTTATTATTATTATTATTATTATTATTATTATTATTATTATTATTATTATTATTATTATTATGATTATTATTATTATTTAGATGTCTTACTTAAAGATGGATCAGAAGAAGTAGAGTATAGAGAATCATGAAAGTAAGCAAAAAACCTAAACCTTTTTATTCATGATAAAAGTTCTATTATCATGAGTTACATTGATAGTAAAAGATAAGCCTATACGACAGGTTATGGTATCAAAAGGACAGTTCTCCATAAACTCAGATTCTAAAAAGACTTAATAGAAATAGACTCAACAGGCTTTGTTGACTTAGACTCGAACTCATATGACTTAGACATGGACTTAAATGACTCAGACATAGGCTTAAAAGACTTAGATAGGGGCACAAGAGTGCTGGCACTCTTCTCAAAATATCGATTATTAGGTGGAGCTTGAGATGGTTAGATGAGCTGAGTAGTTCAGGAGAGGATTAATGGTAATATTGGGCTTTGGACTGGGGGTAATGATGTCTCCGTTATCAATAAGGTTTTGAAGTCTTAAAGCCTTATATACATTGATCTTATGCCTTGCTTCTTAATATTAATCACAATGCAATAGTATTATATTCTTTGAGTAAGGGATTTGGTGGAGATCGAGGTTTTAAGGGCATCACTAGATGAGCCTCTAAGGCTCTCTTATAAACAACGTTGAAGGGCATGCCTAGCTCGAAAAAAATCCTCCTTGTTTCCAACCTCATTGGTTGGTGATAGGAGACATCATTTATTTCCGTTTCTCTTTGGGTGGTGTAGTTAGTGATATAATTATTGTTCTTGTGATGCCTTGAACTAGAGAATTCATCTTTGATTTGTCTTAATTAGACAAATCCTCAATCTTGTTAGCAATTATAGTGAGAGCTTTAAAGCTAGGGAGGCATTGAGTTTATAGATGAGTTTGGTATTGGGGGAGGAGATTTTTCACAATGATATCAATTTACCCCTCTTTAGAGAGGGAGTTTATCATTTGTATTGCTTTTAACCTTTACCTATAAGGAATGTAGTAAAGGATTCCCTTTTCCTTGTTTGGTGGTTTTCAGATCTCGACGGATGAAATTTATGTAATACCCAAGGTTTCCTTAACCTATTAGAGTTAGTAATGGTGACACCATAATGTTCATTTATTATACCATTCAAGGCCTTTCTAACCTATTAAGAATTATAAGAATACCATAAGAAGAAATTTTAAATGAATAATGTGACAATGAGTAAAGAATGTAATCAATTTCAATAAGCACTTTTATGATAAAATAAAAGTCAAACTAAGTTTGACTTATGTTAATAATTTATTTGAAATATGAATCTAAAGTACTAGTCAATGGGAATTAATATCTCTTAAGTCATTAGGAGATGATAATAGTGATATTAGAAGTTGATTTCAATCAAAGTTACAATGGCACAATAGAAGTCAAACTTAGTTTGACCTAGTGAGTGTATATGATTTATAAACATAAATAGTGCTAATGAAGGGCTAGAAAATGTGCACTATAGAGTGAATAGGTTTTATCTAGCAATGTATAGAGTCTGTAATGATATTAAAAGGTAGAAATATATATATTGAAGTGAAAGAAATGAAATGGAAAATGCATTAAGTTACTAAGTTTGAAATGTGAATATATGGGCTTCTTAATGGGCTTTTGAACACCAAAGGCTTAAGCCCATTTGGATGGCCAGGCCATTAGACCCATGGTTGAATCAACATACATTTAACTAGAGTTAAGAATGGTTAACTAAGGTTAAGTTTGATGTTGGAAAAGCTAGCCATTAATTTTGACTTGGAAACTACCATTTTTTTCTGTCAATTCCTTTTCTAACTTGAATTCTCACTTTTCCTACACCAAAGTCTACATCCATTTTTGCTCTTTCCAAACCATATGATGAACATCATCAACCTATTAAATCAAAGCCATCCATTGTGATTAAGTTATAGCCATTGGATTAGAGATGATTAAATCAACACCATCCATCTTCCATATATAAGCAATAAGATTAGCATTTTCTCTATTTTTGCAAAACCTATCACAAAAACACATCCTAATAGAGAAATGGAGTCTAAATTTCATGCCACCACCATTGAATTCAAAACAAGGCTTTCTAAGGTAAGAGTTTATGCTTATCTCTTCCTTTATGTGTTTTAAGCATGACTATGGTGTTGTAGTTGTAAAAACTTTCTTTTTCTTCCATCTATATGATTCAGCCAAAAGCAAGTATAATTAGGAAATGTTTATTTCATATGTTCTTTGATGAAATATGGGGATTGGGCTTAAGAACTTGAGGTATATCAAGTGAAAACAAGCAAGGGAAGCAAAGAGCACATGTAAGGGAACATTAGCACTAGATTCGGCTTCTCTTAGATTTAGTATAAAGGACGGTCCTAAAATTTATTTGATATTATCTAAGGTTATTTGGGATGGAGAATAGTGGTTTGAAAGTGTCAAATGGAATTATAAAAGTTATTTCAAAACTTGAAATTTTGAAGACATAACTTATGTTAAAAGAGGAAGTTCATGATCTAATAATTGTTTTCCATGTTTAATTAATGATATAGGATTTTTAACATCTTAATTTCATAATTCTATGATCAATTTGAGGATTGGATGAGGAATTAATGGTTTTCGCAAATTCTAGGGTTTATGGACAAATTGGGGATTTTGTGAACTAAACTTGAATTCATGGAATTAAAGGGGAAATCAAGCTTAAGAATAGTGCAACATGATTTGTACAATGTTGATTTTAAAATTCAGTTGATAGAAATGATTTTCCCCAAATTTAAATGAACTAGGTTCACGTATGGAATGGGAAAGTAGAAGTAGAATTAATTCCATTGAATATTGGAAAATGTTTAAATTAATTCTAATTGAGTAATATGAAATTGAAATGTGAGATTGGGAGGAAACGAATTATCTTTCCTTAAAGTGAATACTTATAGTTATTTGGAAAATAATTAAGGAAAGTGTTAAAATCAATAATAAGTTAGTACTTTAATGAACAAGATAAAAGTGTAAACATGTTAAGCTAAATTTAAACTAATGACATAACATATAAGTGATTAATGTGTAATTGAAATGCAAATGTGTAGAATCTAAAGACAAAGATAATGACATTGTCCAAGAGTGTGAGGAGCACTAATAGCATCAAAGTTAAACATAAATAGGAGCAAAGGAGTCTACGGTGAGTACTAATAATATAATATGACATGTGCCATATCCTTCAAACCTTTATTATTCAAACCATTATCATTGAAATATTCCAATTCCATGATGAGCATGAATTGCCTGTTGAATAATGAGCCATTTGATATGATACTTCTCTATGGCATTCGACTATTGTGAACCTTTCATGTTTGTCACATCCTAACTTTAGAGATATGAGAATCTTAGAACATGAGGGGACATAAGGTCACCCATGCCTGTAGAACCCACTCATACTTATACAGATATTGCCTAGGATTATACCAAAACATCATGCATTGACCCAATTAAACCATATATAAGAAAACATCAAGTTGTAGAAAAATAGTTAAAATATACTTTAAACATAAATGAACATTTTTAAGACTCTAAAATGAATCATCAACTTATAATTCCAAAATAAGACTTCCAAAAACAAGAACTCCTGAAGCGTTTAGAGACTCATCATAACATATTATAGAAATAAACTTTGACAAGAAAATTTCCTAAGCAGAGTAGGTTGCTTGATTGATCACCTTGCCTACTCATAATGCTGACTTGAAACCACACAAGGAAAAGGGAAAAAGGGGTGAGATAGATGATCTAAATGAGTAAATAATAAAACTTGTAAAATAAAATATATCCCTATATAAGGGTTTAAGATTCATTAATCATAGTTTGCAAATGAGCAAGGATCACAGAAATCAACTCGTAACTTGCAAGCTTGTACTAAACTTGTACTAAACTTGACCAAAGGGGAGGTGGCCTTATACCAAATTCCAACTCCTAACTTGTAACTTGTAAAGAGTCATGGAACTAATTAGGCTCCATGGCTATAACTGCTCCTTTTAATTGAGGTGGATACACTACCCCTATACATCGGGTTAAGACCATGTGTACAGGTACCGATGATTAACATCATTGGCATGAGGATTTCTGTATAAAGGGTTCATAGATACCATAGCTAGAGCTAATGGCAAACACTTATAACAATAGCATTTAAGAATACAATCATATGTAACATAATAGCAATAGCAGTTTAACTTGTTGAACAAAAGATAATAATAGTGTGGTTTCATAAAGAAAATAAGGTAAGGCAATAATTCAGAAACGTACTATATTATAATTGAATAATCAAAAATGGTTTTGGACCAATTGTCCTTTGGCAACCCAAGCTTAATAGAGAAATCACATAGTCATTATTAAAAGTAGAATAGAACTTGGGTTTCAAGATATCAAAGGCTTATATAACATGTAAACTTGTACTTATAACTTGAACATGATGTTTACTCACCTTGTGGTTCCTTTGCTCCTAGTACTTTTAGCTTTTGAAGTTCTAATAATCCTCAAGCTCTATCATACATTAAAATTCAATACTTAGCATTTGCTTGATCATCATACTATCCTATCCCAAAACTACCCCATGTACATATCACATTCATATACTCTTGGAGTTGCACTTAGAAGTGCACTCATCACTTGCACATAACATGTTGACTTTCAAAGTCTTGCATAATTAGCCTTTTTAGGCCCACATGAAATCACATTATAACCCATATTAAGATTTGTCTAAATTCAAACACAATATATCATAATCTTAATATCAATTAAATCTAGCATTCAACTTAGTATGCTTACACTTTCCATTTATGTCAACTTGACAAGTAACCTTTCAAATGTCATGCTTATCTCTTATGATCGATTCACACAATCAATCTCATAGTCGAATCAAGATCATTTATTCATTATCACTTCATAATAAAACCTATTTCCCATATTACTTATTGTAACAACCCACACCCACCCTAGGAATTTTCGTGATAAATTGCTTGAATTAGAATCTATAAGGTTAAGTGTGTGCTTGTGTGAAAATTTGTGATCTAAGTAATTGATGAGTATGTGGCATACTAAATTAATTTTAATATGCATAATATGTGTTGCCAATGTGAAATAAATGATTTACATGGAGTACATTTGCATAAAAGAATTTATTTTAAATAAAATGAATTTTCATGCATAAAATAATTTTTAAGTATAAAATAATTTTATGGGTATTTTAAAAATACTTTTAAATAAATGTTTTTGAGGAAAATATTCCAGAATTAAAAAGAAAAATATTATTTTCATTTTAAATCCTTTCAGCTGAAATTTTTAAAGAAAAAGCCCAAATACCCAAAAGCCCACTACACAAAAATGCTCCTAACCTATTTCATTACGGGTAAAAGTGGAAATTCCACTCCAACCCTAATATATATTCTAATTTTCGGCCAAATAAGGGTTCCAGCAGCCATTCCCTTATTCTTTCTGTATTCTGGCAGAAAAACCTCCCAAAATAATTCTCTCTATCAAAATATCGAAAACACTTTACCGTTTCACGATTTCGTGACCGTAATCGTAAGTTTTTATTCTCTTTCGCTTTCTAAACTGTTTTCTATGAAATAAATTATGGGAAAATTATTTTGAACTATTTGATTATTGATTTCTACAGATTCAATTATGTTTGAGTGAAATTTTTGGAGAGAAAATTTATTTTCTACTGAAAACAAGATTATTTCCGTAAGATTTCTCCAAAGGTGAATTCTATAACTTAAAATCACAATTTTATTGCATAAACATCATAAGGAGGGGGAGGGGGGCGTTTTGTACTTGTTTGCATTCTAAACTGATTTTTGATTTGTTTTGATGAAAAATATTGCATGAAATAATATTTCTGCGATGATCGAAAAGTTTCGAAAAACAAAGGAATTCAAGGTTTTTGTGGTAGGATTTGGAAATTGGAAAATTTTATTCTTTCATGAATACATGATTGCCGATTTGTGTGAATTGATGTTCTAATATGATATTTTTTTTGTTTAGATGAAAAATAATGACTTGAATCATGTGTCTGTTTATCGCTGAAATAAACGAAGTGCGCGAAAAGCACGGAAACTCATGATTTTTCACCTAAGCCTGTGAACTTGGAATTTTTTCTGTATAAACCCCATCTATGGCTGCTGATTTGTGAAGGAATGTATTCTAAACTGATATTTTCAATGATTGAATGAAAAATAAACAACCTGTTTGCATATTTCTAAAATGACCGAAAAATACCGAAAACAAGAAAACTCATGTTTTGTGCACTATAATGCAAAAGATTGAATTTTTATATATTAATGGCACCAATAGTGGCCGATTCTTATGGATTTAAGTTCTAAAATGATTTTTGTTATGTTTATATGAAAAATCTTAGTTCAAACCATGTTTTTACATATTCCTGAAATAGACGGAAAGCATGAAAAGAAGAAGAATTTGGTTTTCACCTTAATGATGCATTCGGCCTACATGAACAATTGTGTCCAAATGTTTATAAATTTTATGTGATGTGTCTTGGTGAATGTTGACATGTATGTATGTATAATAGATGATGAAATTGCATGTTAGTTGAAGGCATGATCCTAGATGAGCTAAATGCATTATGGTATACTTAAGGTATCTTAACCTTGTATTGTGGTTAGAATGCAAATGTGATTGAGGAATTTGGAACTAGATGTCATGATGACTTGATGATGAATATATGATTATGAGTTAATGAAGTAAAAGGGATCATAAGAGTTAAGCACGATGTTTGAAGGATTAATTGTTAAGTTGACATGCATGGAAGTGTAAAGTGAACTAAGATAATTAACAAGTGAATTGATATTGGGGTAATGATAATGTGATGACCTTAAAAAGGTATTGATATGATTGCAATGTGTTTACATGTGAGCCTATAAGGCCTAGATATGCAAGACTTTTAAGTCAACGTGATATGTGCAAGTGATGAGTACACCTATGTGTGGACTCTAAGTGTATGCGTATGTTATATGTACATGGGTAGTTATGGGATAGGAACATCATGAGCAAATAAATACTAAGTATTAAATCAAATATTATGTTAGAGTTTGAGGAGCTTTAGAAGTGCAAAGGGGACTACAAGTACTAGGAGCAAGGGAACCCCAAGGTGAGTAAACACAATGTTCTTGCTACAAATGTGAACATCATGTTGTGTTACAAGAATGTGATATATTGTTATGTGAACCCTTGTGATCTTTGAAACCTAAGTTCTTTCTATTTTAAATTTTATGATTTCTTTGTTAAGCTTGGGTTGCCAAAGGACATTTGGTCCAAAACTATTTTGTTGCCTAATGAGAACTTTTTGGTGAATGACACCCTAACTTGTATTCTTTCTGGAACTACACTTTCATTGTATTATTGTTGAAAGCCAAACCACTATTGTTATTGCAATACATGTTATTGTTGCCTTATTTGATATTGTTAGTTATGTTTACCAATAGCTCTAGCTATGGTACCTTCATCCTTTATGAAGAATCCTCGTGCCGATGCGGGTAATTATCGGAACCTGTACACATGGTCTTAACCCGATGGATAGGGGTAGTGTATCCACCTCAGCTAGAAGGGGCGGTTCTAACCGTGGAACCTAATTAGCTTCATGCTTTCTAAGTGATGGGAGTTGGAATTTGGCAAAGGCCACCTCTCCTTGATGTGTTTGGACTGAATTGAGTATAGTCTTCACTCCATAAATGTTATAAGTGTGATTTCTGCAAACTTGCTAAATTGAGCCCTTGCTTAAAGTGCAACCTAATTCATGAGTTATAAACCATGAACTATGTGTATAAGCTATGTGTTTCCTTTCAAAGGAATATGTGATAATGTGTGTGCCTTTTTGTTTACTCATTGAGATCATCTATCTCACCCCTTTTCCTTGTGTGGTTCCAGGTAAGCAAATGTGAGGAGGCAAGGTGATAGCTCTAGCATTCTACTTCGCTTGGGGAATTCCTTGTCCGAGTTATCAATAATACTATGTTTATGAAGTCTTATCCTTAGATGCTCTGGGAATGTTAATTGATACTCATATAGATTTATATTATTCTCCTTATGGATTTATATGTAATGATTTACTTTAAGTCTTCCGCAAATTATGGTATTTATCTAAATGTTTTAAATGAGTTAATGAAGAAGGTTCGGTAAGATCCTAGGCATGATTGTTATATGTTAATGGGTTCTACGGGCGTGGGTGACCTTATGTCTCCCTATGTTCTAGGACCATCGTATCTCATAAGGTTGGGATGTGACACTTATTGACATTCACATATTAATCACAACATAGCATTAAGATACCCTAAGTATACCTAATTTTCTCTAGACTTGTCTAGAGTTATTGCTTCATCCAACACACGATTTGATCACTTATCATTCATGTATACATGTCAACAATCATTAAAATATATCACATAAAAATTATAGACATTGGGATTGAATTCCAAATGTAGGCTGAATTACACAATCAAGAACAAACATGATTTTTCTCACTTTTTGCACTTTCCACTCATTATAGTAATATACAAAAACATGGTTTAAACCAAGATATTTCTTGTAATCAAAACAAAAATCTTTTTAGAACACTAAATTACACCAATCAGTACCTATATATGTATACATGCATGAAAATTTTCCAACTTTAAGTTTTAGGTTGAAAACCATGCTTCTATCTTGTTTTCGGTACTTTCCAGTCATTATAGTAATATGTAAACACATGATTCAAACCATTATTCTTCATTCAAACATAACAAGAATTAGTTTAGAATTCAAGTATACATAAATCAGCTGCCATAGGTAATCCATATGCATGAAAATTCCAATTTTAGGTTGTAGGGTGAAAATCTTGAATTTTCTTGCTTTTTGGTATTTTCTGATCATTACAATAATATTTAGAAATATGATTTAAATCAATATTTTTCATCTAAACACAACAAAAATCAATTTAGAACACAAACATATGCTAATTGCCCCCCCTTCCCCCCCCCCCCCCCCCAACCCCTCCTTGTAGAGTTTATGAATGAAATTTCAAACTTCGAGTTTTAAGGTTCATCTTTGGAGGATTAGCGTAGAGAGGTTTGTGTTTTCGGTAAAAAAATTGGTTTCTCTCTAAAAAATTCACCTAAGCTAAATTCAATAAATAGAAATTAGTAAATACTTAGTTCAAAAATAATTTTCTCATGATTAATTTCATAAAAATCAAATAGCAAATTGAAAGAAAAAGATAAACTTACGAAATGGTTGCGAAATTGCAAGGTTTGAAGGTATTTTGTGAATTTCAGTTGAGAGATTATTTTTGAGAGAATTTTCTACTGAAAATATGAGAGAAATCAAAATGGTGGCTGTCTAAACTAAGGCTGGCCGAATTCTCCTTTTAATATTTATGGTTTTGGGCAATTTCCAAGATTACTCTTAATGAGCTAGGTGATGAGTGTTTTGGTGTAGTGGACTTTGGAAATTTGGGCTTTTTATTTATGGGCTGATTATAGGTAATTAAAAATAAAATATTTTTCTAATTATTTTTATTAAAATTCCCCCTCAAAATATTTATTTAAAAATTTTTTAAAAGTACTCATAAAAATTATTTTATGCTTAAAAATCACTTTGTGCATGAAAATTCATTTTATGTGTAATAAATTATTTTATGCTCATGCACTTAATATAAATCACTTATTTTAGCATAATAATTCATATTA
This sequence comes from Reutealis trisperma, assembly GCA_947687605.1. NCBI lineage: Eukaryota > Viridiplantae > Streptophyta > Magnoliopsida > Malpighiales > Euphorbiaceae > Reutealis > Reutealis trisperma. Next base: position 58,441 of record CANTUT010001349.1, read on the forward strand.
TGTATATTAAAGCTAATCTATCATGCTATTTACTCTTCGATCACATAACTCATAAGTTTCACAAAAGCACTTACTTTGACATAATAGGTTTAAATTCAAGAAATTAGATGTGGGTTGTTACATTATCCCACCCCCCCCCCCTTCCCCCCTCTTCCCTTAAGAGAAATTCATCCTTGAATTTAGATACTCACTTATATGCTCTTGAAGAGCTAAGGATGCTTTTGTCGCATCTCCTCCTCGGCTTCCTAAGTACACTTGTCCAATCCATGATTTCGTCATTGAACCTTGATCATGGATATCTCCTTATTCCTTAATCTTTTCACTTGTTGATCATTGATAGCTATAGGTTACTCCTCATAAGAAAATTGCTCATTTATTATGATGTCTAGAGGTTATAACACATAGGATGGATCTGGCACATATTTCCTTAACATTGAGATTTGGAAAACAGGGTACATATGTGCCATAGTAAGGGGTAGGGCAAGTTTATACGACACTCCCCCAACCTTATCCAATATTTTGAAAGGACCAACGAAGTGAGATGATATCTTTCCTCTCTTGCCAAATCTCATAACACCTTTCACTAGGGAGACCTTCAAGAAGACGTGATCTCCTATGGCAAAATGAACGCCCTTTCTCTTAGGGTCTGCATAACTCTTTTATCGACTGAAGGCTGCCTTTATTTGTGAACCCTCAAATTTACACCCTTATGATTCGGCTGTAGCTTGACACCTACTAAGAATAGTGCACTACATATATGGCAGTCCCACTGGCCGGTTAGCGGCAGGGGTCAAGGGGGTAGCGCCCCATTGAAAAATAAATTTCCTAAATCTTTCACCTCCAGTCAATTGCTTTTAAGTCACGAACTCATAGAATCAAACTAAGCTTGAATCGGAACTGAAACGAACTAAAAATGGACAAAAAAGTAGGAAACAGGTCGAACCAGTAGATCAGCACGCGCGTGGCACGCCGCCTCTCCTAGCGGCACGCCGGACATGCCACTCCTTAGGCAGCATGAAATCCATACTGGCGGCATGGGCGACACGCCCCTTATGCCACCTAGACATCTGGCGAGCCACCGATGACGCCCATGCCGCCGGTGAACTTCCGGTGCTGCCGTCTGTACTGCGGCACCCTCTTTAGCAACTCTATAAATAGAGCCTCCTTCCAGCTCATTTGGGGGGATTCTAAGGCAAAAATCCTCTTATATTGCTCTACTTATTGTGCTTAAGTTCTACTTGAAATTCGATACAAAAGCTGTGGTTTTAATTTCTTTTTAATTTACATTCATTATGCTATTTTGCTAACCTTTTGCTATTAAGGTTCAACTTTAAGATCCCAAATCCAAAGTGGAGCTTAGATCCGGAGTTAAGCTCGCCCTGTTCATCTGAAAATCAAGGAAAGCAAAGGTGTAATTCCTTCATCCATTTTCAAAATTTTAAACTCAGATATAGAATTCTCTTTAGGTCTAAAACATAAAAGATCTAAAATTTATTAATTTAAGAATCATAATTAAATTAATAAACAAACCAACACTTTTTTCCAGAACCCCACCTTCACAAGAAGGAAGAACTACATGGGGTTTGATTCCTATTCAATAGGATATGCGGGCTGCCATTCTGAAAAGGCATCAACTCCAAAATCTTTTTATTAACATTTTTCCCTTTTATTTTGATTTATTTATATTAGTCCTTTATTTTCTGTTTCTTTATTAACTTAGTTAGGGAATGTGTGCTTTTCCTAGTACCCATAAAGGCTAGAGGAAATATCCTCTTTATTTTAATCATTTTTGCTTTATAATAATTAAGTATGATTTATTTTGCTTATTTATCTATAATTGTCATTCCATCTTATCATATATGCTTCATGCATCATTTAATTCCTATTCATACATACACGAAAATCCTTTTTTAAGAGTTATTTTGCAAGCTTTAGCCAAACTGAAGAGAATCATATTTTCCCAATTGTGTAATTACCAAAACCTGATCCCCGAGCCCTCTTTGGTCATTCGCGGATTAGTGCTTTTCCATTAGGACAAAATCAAAATATTTTTGGAGTCAATCAATTTGGGTTTTCTTTATTTTTCCTAATTAAAACAAGTAAATTAAAGTGACGACTCACTTTCACAACTGCAAAATCACAAAAATCAATTTTCTAAACTCACAACGAGTTCTAATTGTGGAGTTTCTCTTGATGAGCATTTCGATTCCTTGGTAGATAAGACCGGTGCTTGGGTGAGGCCTCACATTATCCGATCCTAAATCAATGGTACCTTCTCGGTAGTCTCTTTAAGCAATTCTAGCTTTTCCATATACTTGTCTCTAGGCTGAACTCAACAAACTGGTGAACGACATTTCCTCCCATACAATGCTTCGTATGGTGCCATGCTGATGGACAAATGGTAGCTATTGTTGTAGGTGAACTTGATCAAGGGTAGGTACTTATCCCAGCTACCACCAAAATCCAACACACACATCTTTAGCATGCCTTTAAGTGTCTAAATTGTCCTTTTAGACTGTTCATCCATTTAAGGGTGAAAAGCTGTACTGAAATCCAATTGCATTCCGAACACTTCTTGCAACTTTTGCTAGAACCTCAAGGTGAACTAAGTGCCTCGATCCAAGATGATAGAAATCAATATTCCATGTAGTTTCATGATCTCTCACTATATAATTATGCATATTAGGCTATAGAGTACGTGGTCTTGACTTGCAAAAAATGGGCAGACTTTGTCAGTCGGTCCACTATGACCCATACAAAGTCATATCCTTTGTAGGTTCTAGGTAATCCAACTATGAAGTCCTTAGTAATACGCTCCCACTTCCATTTAGGTAGTTGAATATCTTAAAGTAGTCTAGAGGGTCATTAGTGTTCATACTTGACTTGTTGGCAAGTTAGGTATGATGCCACAAACTTAACCATATCCTTCTTTAGTCCAGGCCTCCAATCTTGCTCTCATATCATGATACATAATAGGGTGTATGATATGCTTCCTTAAGTATCCTTTCCCTTAGCTCATGGACATCAGGCACATATACTCTTTTCCCGCACTTTAGAATCCCATCAACTACTTAGAATTTCGGGTTCTTTCTTCCTTCGTCTCATCCTTAACCATGTGTGGGTCCTTATCTTGTGAATCCTTTAACTCCTCCATTAGCTTTGACTTCACTTGAAAATGAGCCACTAAAGCTCGTGATTCCCCAATCTCTAGCCTTAAGCCCTGACTAAACAATCCTTATAATTCCTTTATGATTGGCCTCTTCGCACGGTCACATAGGCTATGCTTCCCATTGATTTTTAACTCAAGGCATCCACCATGACGTTCACCTTTCCAGGATGGTAAAGAATATGGCAGTCATAGTCCTTCAATAATTTGACCCATCTCCTCTGCCTTAGGTTGAGGTCTTTTTAGTTCAAGATGTATTGAAGACTCTTATGATCCATATAGATCTCACATTTCATTCCATAAATGTAGTGTCTCTAGATTTTAAGAGCGAACACTACCATAGCCAATTCTAAGTCGTGAGTAGGGTAGTTTACTTCATGCTTCTTAAGTTGTCATTATGCGTAGGTGATGACTTTACCATTTTGCATCAAAACACATCCAAGTCCTACTCTCAAGGCATCACAGTAGACTATGAATCCTTCTTTACCTTCAGGTAATGCCAGGACCGGAGCTGATATCAAGCACTTCTTAAGCTTTTAGAAGCTCTCCTCATAGGACTCCTCCTAAATAAACTTAACTTGTTTTCTTGTCAACTTCGTCAATGGTGATGCTATCTTAGAGAAGTCCTATACAAATCTACAATAATAACCCACCATGCCAAAGAAACTCTGAACTTTCAAAACTGTTATGGGTCATGGCCAGTTGGCTACTGCTTCAACTTTTTTGGGGTCAACTTGAATTCCTTCTTTACTAATTACATGCCCAAGAAAGTTAATAGACTCCATCAAAAACTCACACTTAGTCCATCAAAAACTCACACTTAGACAACTTCGCGTAGAATTAGTGATCTCACAAAGTCTGTAGCATGATCCTCAATTGCTCTTCATGTTCTTCTTTACTGTTAGAGTAAATTAGAATGTCATTGATGAACATGATCATAAACTTGTTAAGGAATGGCCTGAATACTTGAATCATCAAGTCCATGAAAGCAGCAGGAGCATTTGTCAACCAAAACAGTAAGACTGTAAATTCGTAATGTCCGTACCTTATACAAAAAGCAGTCTTGCAGATGTCTCCTCCATGGATCTTTAGTTGATGATAGCTGGACCTCAAGTCAATCTTAGAGAAGTAGACATCTCCTTGCAGTTGATCAAAAAGATCATGTATCATTGGCAAAGGATACTTGTTCTTTGCGGTAACATTATTAAGCTGGTGATAATCGATGCACATAGGGAATGAGCCATCCTTCTTCTTCATGAACAACACTGGCGAGCCCTATAGTAAACTACTCGGGCAGATGAAACCCTTATCGAGTAGATCATATAGTTACATCTTTAATTCTTTCAACTCCGCTGGTGCCATACGATATGGCGGTGTTGATATGGGCTGCATGGCCGATAGTAACTTGATGTTGAACTCGATCTCATGATCAGATTGTATCCTAAGTAGATCTTTGGGAAAACATCCATGAATTCATCCATCACTAGCATGCTTTTTTCCTCAAATAGCATCCTCTTTGTTCATATCGATAACATGAGCTAAGTATGCTTGGCACCCTTTTCTCAACATCCTTCTTATTCTTAAGGCTGATATCAAATTCGGTGGATTCTCATCTTTATCTCCTTGGTACTTAAACTCCTTCTCATCCTTAGTTTGAAATTCCATTAACTTCTCTCTACAATCAATACGAGCCCCATGCTCATATAGCCAATCCATTCCTAGGACCACATCAAATTCTAATGCATCAAATTCTAATAATTCAATAGGAAGTTTTTGCCCATTTATGTCTACCTCACAATCCTTAAATATATATTTCACTTCTATCACCTCACTTAAAGGAGTTGACACTACTAAGGGTTCAACTATTAATTCCTTATTTCTACTAAGACTCTCAGCAAAACATGGTGATACAAAAGAATGCGTAGCACCAGAATCAATCAAACATTTGCACTAGAATTTTGGATGGGGATGATACTTGTGATGGCTATGTACGAAGCGCGGGCCTCTTGCTGATTCAAGGTGAAGACTCGACCCTTGCTCTTATTATCAGCCACTGGCGCATTTCCATTAGTTGGCCCTTTACTCTAAGCTCCTTGCACTTAGGGTTGGAATGGTCTGGCTTATGGTGGTGCCGAGGTCGCATTCCCTAGATTCCTTATCTAAGGGCAATCTTTAATGAAATGACCTATTTACCCATACTTTAGGCACGCACTAGAAATTCTTTAGCACACTCCAAGATGCTTCTTTCCATATTGGCCTCAAGTGGAAAAGCTTTGCATAAATTGTCCATTCTGCAATCTAGGTGTTGTAGTGGTTGGCGATGTTTCCTTCCCTGGACCACCTCCTCCACCTTTATATGGTCTCCATGCCCCTTACTTTTGTGCTTTCCCTTTTGCTCTCATTCAGCTCGTTTAGCCTTCTCAACCCTATACCTCTTTTCCATTATCTTGGCCTTATCTATCAGCTTAGCTAAGGTTGAGAATTTAGTCGCTGCCAATGAGTTAAATAGAGGTGTAATCAACCCTCTTAGGAAGAGGTTGATACAACTAGCTTTGGTAGGGACGATGTTGACAGCAAACTTGCTAAATTTATTGAATTCCTTAGCATAATCTGACACCGACATTCCAAGCTTTTGCTTTAGCTGCTCGAATTACAGTGCCCTATCTTGCCTTTCACCTTTTGGCAATAATTGATCTATCACTTTTTACTTGAATTCTACCCACATAAGTGGGGTCAACTTCATATAGTTGCACCTCAATATTTCTCTTATGCTAGTACTAAGCCTCTTTCTTGAGTTAAAGTCCCACTAACTTAATTACCTAAGCATCCGAGCAAGATAATCGATGGACTAGGTTGTCCATCTCATCTAAGAATTCATACGGGTCATCACCCTCCTCACCATGGAAGATTGGTGGCTAAAACTTCTTAAACTGTAAGACTATCATCCCTTCAATAGATTGTCATTTCCTTTCCCTCAGTGCAGGTGCCACCACCGCAGGAGGTGGAGCTTCATTCCTTTCTTATGTTGGAGGCACCTCCCACCCTTGAGCTCATAGCTCATCCAATCCCTTGTGCAAGTGCCTCATGTCCTCGCATGTGGCATGAACCTCTTGTGAAGAGGCTTCTTTATTAGAACCCATGATTGGTGCCTTCGAGTTAGATCTCTCTCTTGACCTTGTAGGTGCAGAGGCAGCATTCAAAGCAGTGTTTGAGATTACATCCTCACTAGCCCTAACAGGTTGGGCAGTTATGCAAACCTTCTTCTTGGGAGGCATTTTGCTATCATGGTAAGGGAATTTAGTACTAACTCCCTTCTAACCCATCTAACCCCACTATCATATCGTACTTACCATACATTTTACATGAGTATGCCTCATATCATATCATATCTCAGATCACACATCGCATAGCATATATCACATAACATATATATAAAGGCATGTATCATGTATCATAATCATGTAACGTATAACTTATAGCATCATGAATTTCCCTATCATATATATAAGTCAATCATATCATAAGCAATAAAAGAAATCCACCCATACTAAGTAGTTAGGCAATAAAAAAAAATAGCATTCCTAACATAAAAAATCTTATGTTGTTATGCCAAACATTACCAGCTGCTTGCGCTAGTCCTCGTGTGTCCTTCACCAGGGCTGTCATTGGGTAACTTCAAGGTTAAGTAGGCAACCGATCAATGGAAGGACACTTAAGAGCTATATGACCACTGTTGCTATATTGGTAACAAAGGAGATCTCTATCCCACTGGCGACCAATCGACGATAAAGATCTCGACGGTGAGTAGTCTATCCTTTGCTTAGTGATCCTGGCCCTTATATGCTCAATCTCCTCTCCCAAGGTTAAGACATCGATTTTCCTCCTTTAGATTTAAGCAATCACTCTCTAATTTTTAAATCTTACCATAAACCCAATCACATTCTAAATACTCCTCAGGGTCTTCCTCTTCGTTAGAGATCTTCCCCCTCTTAGGGTGAATCACAGGCACAACTTTCTCGAACATCTCTAGCCATGTCCTTTTGCATGCCACACATGGTGCTCTATGTTGCAATCCTTAAGCACAGGTAATCTTTTTAGTCATTTGGTAAAAGAATCATAAGGCATACAAGCAAAAAATAACAAGGAGTACTATAACTTATTAGGATTTCTTGGAACTATACTAGCGATAGACTATAAGTGACATGACAAGAAAATTCCTATGCTTTAGAGTTATACTTAATTAGCCTGATAAATAGAAAAGTCTAAACTAGACTTTTAAAAATTATGGTTTTGATACCAACTTTGTCACATCCCAACTTTAGAGATATGACTGTCCTAAAACATGGGGGTCCTAGAACATAGGGAGACATAAGGTCACCCACACTCGTAGAACCCTCTCATACATATACAAATATTGTCTAGGATCATACCAAAACCTCATGCATTGACCCAATTAAACCATTTATAAGAAAACTTCAAGTTGCGAAAGAATAGTTAAAATATACTTTAAACATAATCCCAAAATAAATGAACATTTTTAAGACTCCAAAAGAAATCATCAACTTATAATTCCAAAATAACACTTCAAAAAATAAGAACTCCTAGAGTGTATAGAGATGCATTATAACATATCATAGAAATAAACTTTGATAAGGAAATTTCTCAAGTGGAGTAGGTTGCTTGAGCGATCACCTTACCTCCTCATAATGCTCACTTTAAACTACATAAGGAAAAAAGAAAAGGGGTGAGAGAGATGATCTCAATGAGTAAACAATAAAACTTGTAAAATAACATATATCCCTATATAAGGGTTTAAGATTCATAAACCATGGTTTGCAAAAGAGCAAGGTTCACAAAAATGAACTTGTGACTCGAAAACTTGTAAAGAGTGACAGCTATTAGCTCTTTCATTCAAGAGAGAGGTGGCCTTATACCAAATTTCAACTCCCAACTTGTAACTTATAAAGAGTCATGGAACTAATTAGGCTCCATGGCTATAACCACCCCTTCTAGTTGAGGTGGATACACTACCCTTATCCATCGGGTTAAGACCATGTGCATAGGTACCGATGATTAACATCATCGGCATAAGGATTTTTGCATAAAGGGTTCACAGATACCATAGCTAGAGCTAATGGTAAACACTTATAATAATAGCATTTAAAAATGCAATCATATGTAACATAATAGCAATAGCAATTTAACTTGTTGAATAAAAGATAATAATAGTGTGGTTCCATAAAGAAAATAAGGTAAGGCAATAATTCAAAAAGGTACTATATTATAATTGAATAATCAAAAATGGTTTTAAACCAATTGTCCTTTGGCAACCCAAGCTTAATAAAGGAATCACATAGTCACAATTAAAAGTAGAATAGAACTTGGGTTTCAAGATATCAAAGGCTCATATAACATGTAAACTTATACTTGTAACTTGAACATGATGTTTACTCACCTTGTGGTTCCTTTGCTCCTAGTACTTGTAGCCTTTGAAGTTTTAATAATCCTCAAGCTCTATCATACATTAAAATTCAATACTTAGCATTTGCTTAATCATCATGCTATCCTATCCCATAACTACCCCATGTACATATCACATTCATATACTCTTAAAGTTGCATTTAGAAGTGCACTCATCACTTGCATATAACATGTTGACTTTCAAAGTCTTGCATACTTGTTCTTTATAGGCCCACATGAAATCACATTATAACCCATATTAAGATTCTTCTAAAGTCAAACACAATTTATCATAATCTTAATATCAATTAAATCTAGCATTCAACTTAGTATGCTTACACTTTCCATTAATGTAAACTTGACAAGTAACCTTTCAAATGTCATGCTTATCTCTTATGATCAATTCACACAATCAATCTCATAGTCAAATCAAGATCATTTATTCATTATCACTTCATCATAAAACCTTTTTCCCATATTACTTATTGACATTCACATATTAATCATAACATAGGGTTAAAGTACCTTAAGTATACCTAATTGTCTCTAGACTTATCTAGAGTTATTGCTTCAACCAACATACAATTTGATCACTTATCATTCATGTATACATGTCAACAATCATTAAAGTATATCACATAAAAATAATAGACATCGGGACTGAATTCCCAATGTAGGTTGAATTACACAATCAAGAACAAACATGATTTTTCTCAGTTTTTGCACTTTCTGTTCATTACAATAATATGCAAAAACATGGTTTAAACCAAGATATTTCATGTAATCAAAATAAAAATCATTTTAGAACACTAAAGTACACCAATCGGCACCTATATATGTATACATGCATGAAAATTTTCCAACTTTAGGTTTTAGGTTGAAAACCACGCTTCTATCTTATTTCTGGTACTTTCTGGTCATTACAGTAATATATAATCACATGATTTAAACCATTATTCTTCATTCAAACATAACAAGAATTAGTTTAGAATTCAAATATACATAAATCAGCAGCCATAGGTAATCCATATGCATGAAAATTCCAATTTTAGGTTGTAGGGTGAAAATCTTGAACTTTCTTGCTTTTTGGTATTTTCTTATTATTACAGTAATATACAAAAATATGATTTAAATCAATATTTTTCATCTAAACACAAGAAAAATCAATTTAGAATACAAACATATGTAAATTACCCCCCTTCTCCCCACCCCCCCCCCCCCCCCAATAGAGTTTATGCATGAAATTTGAAACTTTGAGTTTTAAGGTTCACCTTTGGAGGTTTCGTGTAGAGAGGTTTGTGCTTTTGGAAGAAAAGTTGATTTCTCTCTCAAAAATTCACCTAAGATGAATTCAATCAATAGAAATTACTAAAAACTCAGTTTAAAATAATTTTCTCATGATTAATTTCATAAAAATCAAATAGCAAATTGAAAGGAAAGGAAAAACTTACGAAACAGTTGCGAAATTGCGAGGTTTGAAGGTGTTTTGTGAGTTTCAACTGAGAGATTATTTTTGAGAGAATTTTCTACTCAAAATATGAGAGAAATCAAAATGGTGGCTGTCTAAACTAGGGCTGGCCAAATTCTCCTTTAAATATTTAGGGTTTTGGGCAATTTCCAAGATTACTTTTAATGAGACAGGTAAGGAGTGTTTTGGTATAATGGGCTTTTGGGAATTTGGGCTTTTTATTTATTTTATTGGATGATTATAGCTAATTAAAAATAAAATATTTTTCTTATTATTTTTTTAAATTTTCCCCTCAAAATATTCATTTAAAAATATTTTAAAAATACTCATAAAAATTATTTTATGCTTAAAAATTGCTTTGTGCATGAAAATTCATTTTATGTGCAATAAATTATTTTATGCTCATGCACTTAATATAAATCTTTTTTTTTAGCATAATAATGTATATTAGAGCTAATTTATTATGCCATATACTCATCGATCACATAACTCATAAATTAAATAAAAGCACTTACTTAGACATAATAGGTCTAAATTTAAGAAATTAGATCACAAAACTCCTAAGGTAGATGTGGGTTATTACATTCTCCCCCCTTTAAGAGAAATTCATCCTTGAATTTAGATACTCACCTATATGCCCTCGAAAAGCTGAGGATATTTCTATTGCATCTCCTCCTCGGCTTCCTAAGTACACTCGTCCAATCTATGATTTCGTCATTGAACCTTGATCATGGATATCTCTTTATTCCTTAATCTTTTCACTTGTCAATCCATGATAGCTGTAGGTAATTCCTCATAGGGCAATTACTTATCTACTGTGATGTCTAGAGGTTATAACATATAGTTAAGAGGCAATTTAGGGTTTAGAGAAAATTCACCATTTATAAGCCCATATAATGGGTTTAAGGGTTAGAGAATTTTCTATTAAGGTTAAAATTATAATTACATCTTTTGGCTAGTGAAAATGTCCATTTTACCCCTAAAGGATAAATGGTCATTTTACCATTTGAGGAAACAAAGTCAACTTTGCCCTTCCACCAAATGAAGAGCTAAAAGGGTAATTAAGTTTTCGTAAATACTTAAGAGTTAAGTCTTGAAGGAAAAGAAGTATAAAAGGGTTTTATGTTCATTTTTCTTCATAAGTTTTGAACATCATTTTAGATTTGAAGCATTTCTAGAGAGAGATTTGAGAGAGAAAGAAAAGATGAAGAAAGTATTTCTTCAATTTTTCTTTTGATCTTCAATTCTCTTCTTTGTTCTTTATGAAAGAACAATTGCTTGCAAATTGAAAATGTGTTTAGTCTAAAACAAACCAAAGAGAAACCTTAATCTTTTTAAAGATTTTTGAGGGAAATCTTGAATCAAATTGAGCAATCAAGAGAGGATTTAAGAACACTAAAGAAATCAAGAGGAGACTTGGAGGTGAGCTAGGTGTGGATGATCTAAAGGCTTCACAGTAGGGAAGCTCTTTGATAAAGAATGAAGGAACCTACAAAAGGTAATGTGATTACTCTTCCTTCTTCTTTATATACATATGTGTTTTACACACAAATTAATTGATTGCTTCAATGAATTTTGGACCAAAATTGGGTGAAATGAAATTTTAAAATGTTTGAAATTTCACCTCACCACCTTCTTTCTGCTGTGTTTGGCTCTATCATTCCTTCAAAAAATATTTTAAAAATACTCATAAAAATTATTTTATGCTTAAAAATCGCTTTGTGTATGAAAATTCATTTCATATGCAATAAATTATTTTATGCTCATGCACTTTATATAAATCACTTATTTCACTATAATAAGCATATTAGAGCTAATTTATCATGCCATATACTCATCGATCACATAACTCATAAATTTCATAAAAGCACTTACTTAGACATAATAGGTCTAAATTCAAGAAATTAGATCACGAAACTCCCAAGGTTGGTGTGGGTTGTTACAATGTTGAATTCATAATGTGATCATTGAAATTCTTACTGTGAACCTTTCTATTGATGCTTATTGATAAGAAGAAATACCCTTCTGATGTGGGGTAATACATCATACCTTGCGCACTTAGTAAAAGCTTGTGGGTAGGGCGACAGTACCTTATCAGTCTTGCGTAATGTGATGCATGTGAGCTTGCAAGGCTTAGGCTGCCACTCTTTAATTTATATGTGTGGGAGCATTTCACTTCCAAGAAATCATTATTTCTACTAAAAGATGTTGTTTCCATCTTAAATTAGAAATCGATTCATAATGAAAATTTTGATTTACATCACTTCATTGTCACCATGAGCATCCTAATAATGAACCACATACTCACCATAGATATTGTGTTATTATGCACTCACTGAGCTTTGTCTCATTCCTTAGTTGTTTAATTTTTTTAGGTAAGATTATTGAGTCAACAAGGTAAATTCCAAGCCCTATTCTTCTGCTTGGAAGTTGCTCTGCTAATTTCAAGTGTTGTGAGTCTTGGTTATATGACTATAAAGATAATTAGTTTAGAGCTCCATGGTTATCCAAGGTTTAACACTAAAATGTCATTGGGATTATATGTATTGTAAATTGTATTGTAGTTACTATTATAACAATGTATTAAGTTATGAACATTTGAATAATGATATGGAATACAAATTTGGAAATTTTACGAGTTGAGTATATAAATGGTATTAGTAAGTAAGTATTTGGTAATATGTAAAATGATAAACTAGCAATGGGCAATAAAGAAATGTAATCAAGTTTTGATCTTGGGATAAAGTTCAACATGATAAATAGCAAAGGATTATAAGTTAAACAAAGTTCTACAGGTTTAGGTGAGTTTATGTCTCACTATACCCTAACACTGTCACAACTTAATAAATGAGTCATGACAATTTACCTCAATGTTATAGTGGTATTGTTTGATAAATTTATTGCATATGTCATCCCATGCCTTTTTGTGATTCTAGTAGAGATCTAATGACCACTTAACGGCAGCTCTGGTCAAGGATTATTGTAATAGTTGAGCAAGGAGCTCATCATCGACTTTGAAGGGTCATATGGCTCCTATATACATCTTGAGATGAGTTTTGCAGCATATGGTGCTATTAAACTTGTATATGACTGGCATTTCAAATTTTGGAAAAACTCGTGCATTCAGAAAGTGAGCTAAAGGAGTCAACATCTATTATATCTTTATGCTTCTTGATGTTCTTGATCATTCATTCCATAGCCTTGAATTTCTCCATAAGTTTCTTATCTTCAAGAAAACTTAAGAAATCTCCACTTTGAAAATGATTTGCAGTAGGGGAGTAGTGGCATCTAAGTCCAAAGCAGGAGAGGTAAGAATTTTGAAAGCCTTCCCTTTATCGATGAGATCAATAATGGGAGGAGTTAAAGTAGGAGCATAGCTTGTACTAGCTTAGGTAAAACCATACTTGACATGAGTAGGAGGAAGAGCAATAGTGGCTTTGGTCATCTCTTTGACCTCATTGGTGATAAACTAGCATTGAGTGTTAAGAGCATTGGTGAAGTTGATAGATTAGGCATTGACAACATTAATGAATGAGTCGGCTTAAGTTTTAAGAGAGGTGGTGAGTGCAATTTGGAAGGTCTCATCTTGCTTCTTGAGGAGGTTAGTGAAGAAAGCACTTATGGCATCTTAGTCAAAGGGGTTAAAGGTGTTGGCCATCAATATCTTTAAAAGAAAAAGAAGAAAGAGAAAGGGTAAGAATTTACATTTGGGAAAGGAAAAAAGGGATGTATAAATGAAATGGTATGCCGAGAAAAAGATTCCCTTTTGTTTGGTTGGTCATTGGGTTATGAAAAGTGAGCGCATGGTTGTTTGGGGCTATAGACCACCAGTTTTGGTGTTTGGTCTTTTGCTTATTGAGTTTCTCATGTTATGTATAAATGATAATGTCAGGATGCATGCTAAAAAAGTTTTCATGGGCATATGTATAAATGTCTCAATTATTATGATACATGGAACCTAAGGTTTATGCTAAGGCAACTATATGCATAAGGGTGAAAGGTGGTTTAGTTTAATATCCTCGTCCTAGTAAAGCATCAATATATCTAACCATATGTGAGTTAAGGAGACTCGCGTGGGTCTAACAGTACTGATTGCTTGTTACACAATCGAAATGATCAGGGATTCATTGCCGGGTGGAATGCTTTTGCTATCTCCCAACATACTCAAAGAGAGTTGTCAAGCCAATAATTCTCACCATCCAAAAGTTTTCCTAAAACTATATTTAGGCAAAGAGCCTTTATTATACAAAGTAATGCGTGAAAACAAAAATAAACTTAAGTAAGCCAAATGGAGATTATTTTTGAAAAGATCCCAACTAAATAGTAATCCTCTTATTTTGCTTTTCCTTTATTTTAAAAGGTGGCAACCAGTCCCTAATAGAGTAGCCAGCTATAAGGCCTTGCCCAGGCACCTATCCGATTTGCTAAAAGAAATCAAAATGCTTATTTAGGTTTGAACTTATAGTTGGAGCCCTCAAGTTCAAATGGATTGATTTTAAAAATGTTTTGGGAGTTGCACCTTTAATTTTTTTATTTTAAAAAATATTAAGGAAAAAACCTAAAATTGACTCCAATTCATTAATCTTTAACTAATTTACTTGAGGACAAAATCACTTGTTTTTAAAACCAAAGAGGATTCAAGGACTAAGTTTTTGGTTTTAAATAATCTAAATTTAGCTCCTAAGTTTTATTTACTATAAAAATTGATTTCATAAATGATATAAGATAATAATTAAAATGCATGATCATGGCGTAATTATGAATGCATGGAGGAAATTAAGAAAGTAAGTAAAGCAAACTATCCACAAGTAAAGCAAACTAGCCCTTATATATTCTAGGAACCACAAATTCCCTTACAAAGTAAAAATATGAATATAAATAATTATATTGAAAAATAAAAAGGAAAAGGGATTGATCGGTATTTGGATTTGAGGTTTGGATTCAGATCTCAAACCTGCCTGCATACCCATTGAATGGGGATCATGACCTATGTTCTTCATTCCACAATTAAGTGGAAAGGTTTAGGAGTTGATTAGATTAATTTGGTTTGATTTGAGAATTTGGATGAGTGATAGGAGATGTTATACCTTTGTGTGTGTTGGGCGAAGGGTTTTGCTGGATTGAAGCTCTATCTTTTTAGTTCCCAGTGGGAAAGATCCTATTCAAGAAAAGTGGATGAGAATGGAGAGTTGGATTGATTAATTAATTAATTAAAAATATTAATTAACTAATTGGATGGGTTGATTGAAAAAGTGGTTTAATCAATTAAAAGGATTAATTAATTAATTGGATTAGATGGATTGATTGAAGAAAATGATTAATTAATTAAAAATTAATTAATTTAATTAGGAGGTAGATTAATTAATTAATTAATTAAAATGATTAATTAATTAAATAAGAATATGATTTATTAGAGGAAGAAAGAGAAAGAATAAGTGGATAAAAGAATAAGTGGATAGCTTATCTATAAATACCTTAGGGTGTCAAGAAATGGTGAAAATGGAGGTTTATTTATATGCAAATAGGGTGAGAGGCATTTTTTGAATGTTAAAAGAGAAAATAAGAAGGGTAGGGCTAGAAAAAGGGTGAAAATCAAAAAAAAAAAAAAAAAAGGGCAAAAAAGTCATTTTAAAGGGCATAAAAGGGACCAATCATCAAGGAGGTGCCACTTGTGGCCAACACATGGTGGGCCTTATTCATTCTTTGAGGTTTTTGGGTCAGTTTTTGGGGGTTTAGAAAATTTACCGGTTAGTGTCGATGTATCCAAAATTAATTATCAATCAATCAGGCAGTCAGTTTTGAGACAAAGCTGGTCAGTTTTGAAAAAAATATTGCCTAGTATAGAGAGTTCAATATGGATCAGAGAAATGTCAGTGTCTAAAAACTAACTAACTAGAGGATTGTCATTCTAGATTTGCATAGCGCACTAAACTTAGTGAGTATCAAACTGTGGTCAAATAATGAGAGTGCAAAATTGAGGGTCACAGCTACCCCCTCATTAGAATTGTCTTCTCTATAAGGCAATTCTGATGGTAATGAACTCGAGAAAAAGATGGTGAATGAACCAATGTGATGTCTAGTTGAATGGTTGGACATATTTGGATGAGAGATATGATAAAAAAAGAAGATGGAAAAAGGAACCACAAGAATGTTTAAATGATTGTTTCTAGGCATCTGTGGGTGGAACAGATGGATTTGGATAAAAGGGTGTCATCAGTTTTGAAAAGATGTCAATTAGCTTTGAGAAGGCACTAGTTAGCTTTGAAAGATGTTGATTAGCTTTAAGGAGGTACTGGTCTATTTTGAAAGAATATCGATTAGCTTCGAGGAGGAGAGGCCAATTTTGGAAGATGTTAGTCAATTTTGAAGAGGTAACTATTGCATATAAATTTGATCTAGTCTAAACTCAAACAAATTTAAATACTTATAACTAAACGAATCGTATCATAGATAGTAATGAATTTACCTCGAGGTCGATCTCTCATAGAGTTGAGAAAATATACATAAGTGTAATTATAATTAAGATACTGCCCTATGAATGCTAATAAACAATATACGCAAACACAATCCTAAACACTCTAATAAATATTGGAATGATGAATAATAAAAAATAACAATTAATTAAATTAAAATAAACAATAAATAATAAAATATTCTAAGCATCAATTAGAGTCATCCAATTATTATCTCATGTTAGGCTAATTAATTAAACGAGCTAATTTTCCAAAATTGATAAATTAATTAAGCAAAACTAATCAAGCTTCAAAATCCAATAACTCTCATATTCTTAGATGTCTACCTAACTAGAATTAACCAAATTAATTATCAATTTATTAATTAAGTAATGCATTTATGATTCATATCTAACTCTCTATTGAACCTAATTCTAGTACTAAATTTTTCTCTTGACCTTATTCAATACCTAGAGTTCATCAATAATTGGCCAAAAAATTAAAGAATCACAATTAACACAATTCAATATAGAAAGGAAAAATAAATCATCAAATAGCTAACCCTAACACATTCATTCAAATGGGATCATCTTTGTAACATCTAGGAAGTTTGAGACTCATTTTGGTTGCAAATGACATTAAAGGATTAGACTATTGAATGATAGGATGGTATGTGAATGATAAGGAAATAGGTAGTAGTTTTAAGACATAATGTGTGATGTTTGCCTAGCATGAAATTTTAGTGTGCTCTAATGGTTAAAATAGAATCTATATGACATTAAAATAGTGGGTATAGAAGTTAAATGATGCAATTTGAGAAGTTACAGTGAAAGGTATGGGAAAGAATAGTATAGGAAAACTTCTAAGCTGTTTTGGGCTTATGGGCTTGTTCATGGGCCTTGATGTATTGGGAGCCCAACCTAATATAGGAAGGCCAGCCATTGGCCTAAGAAAGACACTTCATTTATGTTGTGAGCAAAATAGAAGGCCCAAGTTAATAAACCTAGTTGTGTAGAGAATAAGCCTTTATAGTGTAGTTTTTTTTTAGTCACCAAAGTTGACCAAGTCAAAGGCTTCATCAACCAAACCTCTTGATGCTTCTCTCACATGAGTTAAAATTCCATTGGACCACCCAACCTTTTAGGATGACTCTCACCATTGTAGAGAGAATCTAGGCCCTCCACCTTGACACCCTCCTAACCATTTATTAAGAGTAAAACCTAACCATTAGATTTAGCTTGGCAAATCCTCACCTTCCAATCCATTATATATATATATAAGCAAATTTATGTTGAGAAATTCATTTTTCTTACTTTCTCTATACCTAAAATTCTCTACAAAAGAAAAAATTCCCTCTATTTCTAACTACTTCAAGAGTTTTAGCAAGATATACTAATCAAGGTGAGGAATTACATCTATCATTTCTTTTTATGTTTTAAAAGTGGATTTCGGTGATAAGATTGTGTGGAAAATAGCTTGTACATCACCTAGGGAGGTTTGGTCAACATGAATTAATTATGCCTAGAATGTGTTTTTGAATAATCTTAGATGATGGGAATTGATTTAAAAAGGGGTGAATAAGCTTTAGGAATATGATTCAAGCTTTGGAAAGCTTTGAAGCATGAATATGGTTAAAGGAAGAATTTGGTGTTGCAATACATGGTGATTAGGTGACTATATGTGTTATATACTATGTCAATTTCAAGTTCTTACAATTAAATTAGGGAATAGTTAAAGAATTTAGAATTTTCCTAAAGATGAGCTTAGATAGAACAAGTTAGGGTTATGGAATGATTTGGGAATTCAATGTTTAGGCTTACAATAATGTGATTGAGGGAAATCTAGCATCAAATAGAAATGAGTATAGTACAATTGATATATTTCTATTATTGGTTGCTAATTGTTGTGTGTTTGAAATGTGATGGGTGTAGAAGTACAAAGCAAGGGCAAGGAGGTTGTTAGAGGTCATGAGGAACTTTAATTGACCCAGCATAATAAGCATTGGGAGCAAAGGAGTAAAAGTGAGTACTTTATAATACAATGTAATTGTGCCACATTATTTGCTATTATCATTTGAAATGTTACTCTTTATACATAACCAAAAAGAGAAGCACCGTATATTTGTTGCCTAGGGAATGTGACCTTTGAATTCTAAATTTCTCCTATTGAATAGTTTGGGCATTAAAAACCTTATGCATTGATATCATATTGTACCAAATGATTGATATATCAATTACTTGTTATCAACTACTTGATACCAACTTGGATGTGCCCTACATGGATACCCATGACTAAGCAGAAACCCTCTTTGGTGTGGGGAAAAAACACCAAACCTTGTGCACTTAGTAAAGCCTACGAGTAGGGTAAGAGTACCTAACCTCTGTTAAGGGGGAACGCCTAACTGTAAGACCTCATCAGTCTTACGTAATGTGTTATTTATGAGTGAGTAAGGCTTATACTGCCAATCTACAACTTATATGTATGGGAAGCTTTCCGCTCCTAAGACATCTATTTTTTTGCTAAAGTTGACCCAAAGTTCAATATAGCCAACTTTGGATAATACCACTCCATTTTTATCCTATAAACCTCATGATGACCATTTATATCTCTTACTTTTGCATTATATTATTTGGTACTCATTGACTTGTCTCACTTTGTAGTTATTTGTAATTTTTCCAGGTTAAGGTGTTTCATTATCAAGGTAAACCAAGCGATGCTTCTTAACTTGGAACATGCTAAGATTTTGTAGAGATAAATTTGTGTCAATTTGAAGGCTTGCAAGTTAGAGCTCCATAGTGACTAGAGGCATAGTGTGTATGAGTATCTTATGTAAAAACAAGTATAAATACTTGATAACATATATTAAGTATATGTATAATTATGACATTAAGCATGAGTGTAAGAATGATATTTATGAATATCGAAGAATGTTATTCTATTTTCAAGCATGGTATAAGACATATGTATATTTCATATAATATTATAGTTCAAATAGTTCTTGGGAATTGGAAATGATTCATTAGTTTCGATCTTGGAAGTGATTGCTTAATAAGATAAGCTAAAGATTAGGATAACCCTTGGTATTCTATGGGTTTAGGTGACCTTATGTCTTCCTGAACCCTAGGATAGTCACAGCCTAGATTTTAGGTCGTGACAATCTTAACCCTAAATAGAAAATATTTTGCTCATAGTCAATTTGCTAACAATTAATTCAATCGATATATTAATCTCAATCATCATCAGTCTTATACTTTAATAATCAAGAACAATAAATTAATAGAATTGAAATAGAAATTAAAATGAAATTGAGAATACTCTATAGTTTAGGTCACAATTTCCCAAATGCAATTCCAATCCTCATTGCAAATTGATCTTTAATCCCAATTATGTTTGAATTGATGAGGAAAATTTGATTGATTAAATTAAAAAGTAAAAAAATAAAAATAAAAATAAAACCTAATCTAATTTTTATATAAAGAGAAAGGAAGAAAAATGAAAGAAAAACTGGAACTAGAATTCTCAAATTCGGGCCCTTCTCCAATTGTCGGCGCATTTTCCTTTAAATATTAAGCATGACAAGCTCCCTGTATGAATAGCACATCCTTGCTACAACATAAATTTCCTATGCCACACCCTAGGCATAATGGTAGGGGTATGCTATGTTGTACGCTAGAGGTGTGCAATTCTTTTAATTTCATATGGCACGCCCTTGCCATTCATAAAATAGGTGTACCATGTTTTTAGTTTTATAAATCTAGCATCCAATAGCCTCTACGCTCTTAGGTAAGCACAGGCATGTCTTGAGGTGTGTCTGCCCTAGTCCTTCATGCTTTCAAAATGCTTTATTTTACTCACACAAGTTTGGTTCAAATCATCCATTTACACCATGAATATGAATATAATACTCCACAGCAAACAACTAATAAAATAACAATAAAACAAACATCAAAATGATAAATTTAAACTAAAAACTAAACAATTAAACTTACTAAAACTATCACAAAATGAGAAACAACAAACTCCCCCACACTTAAATATTTGTTTGTCCTCAAGCAAACATAAAACAAAAATCACTAATGTCACAATCCAACTTTAGAGATATGACTGTCCTAAAACACGGGGAGACATAAGGTCATCCACGCCAGTAGAACCCACTTACACATGTACAAATCATTCCTAGGATCGTACCAAACCTCATACAATAACTCATTTAAAACTTTTATGTGAAAACCTTTAGTTGCGGAAAACAATAGTTAGATACTTCACATATAATCCATAAGAAAATAGCATTTATAATCCAGTTGAAATCTTAACAAAACATTTCAAGTAATCATCAAAATAATTATCCCAGAGCGTCAAACGATAACCCTTTATATCATAGTATTATTAAAGACTTTAGACAAGGAATTCCCTAAGTAGAGTAGAATGCTTGAGCTATCACCTTGCTTCCTCACACTGCTCACCTGGAACCGTACAAGGAAAAAGGAAAAGGGGTGAGATAGATGATCTCAATGAGTAAACAATATAGCACATACATTAACACATAGTCCTTTGAAAAGGAAACTCATAGTTTATACACATAGTTCATGATTTACAATTCATGAATCAAGTTATCATTTTAGCAAGGCTTTCAATTAAACAAGTTTGCAGAAATCACACTTATAACACATTGAGAGTGAAGGCTATTGCTCTATCACTCGAACACATATAAGAGGTGTGGCATTAAACCAAATTCCAACTCCTATCACATAAAGAGCATGAAGCTGATAAGGCCCCATGGCTATAACCGCCCCTTTCTAGGTAAGGTGGATATACTACCCCTATCCATCAGGTTAAGACCATGTGCATAGGTTCCGATGATTACTCGCATTAGCACGAGGACTTCTGCATAAAGGGTTAGAGGTACCATAGCTAGAGCTAATGGTATGCATATATATTAATAACACTTAAGACAATAATAACATATATCATAATAGTAATATTAGTTTAATTTATTTGAATAGAAGATACAAAAATAATATAGTTCTAGAAAGAAAATAAGTTGGGGCAATTATCACAAGAATTATCATTGGATAAACAAAATGGTTTTTGGACCGATTGTCCTTTGGCAACCCAAGCTTTAAAATAGAGATCATTGAGTTCATTTGAAATAGAAAATAACTTGGGTTTCAAGAATATCAAGGTATACATAACATGATATCACATAATTTAACATAACATAATGTTACTCACACTTGCAACATGAACATAGTGTTTACTCACCTTGTGGTTCCTTCGCTCCTAATTCATGTAGCCCTTAGACTTCTAAGACCCCTTAAGCTCTATTATAATATTTAATTCAATACTTAGTATTTATTCAATCATGATGCTATCCTATACCATAACTACCCCATGCACATATAACATTCACATACACGTAGAGTTGCATATATAAGTGCACTCATCACTTGCACACAGTATTTTGACTTATAAGTCTCGTACACTTAGCCCTTTTAGGCCCATATGAAAACATATCATAACTCATGTTAATATCTTTCTAAGTTTAACACAATATCATTATCTTAATATCAATTCACTTTAACAATCAACTTAGTATACTTAACGCTTCCATACATGTCAACTTATTAATTAACCTTTCAAGTGTCATGCTTAACTCTTATGATCCATTCATTCAATCAATCACCTCATCAACTCAAGACCATTTATTCATTGTCAAGTCATCATAACATCTAGTTCCATATTTCCAAATCACATTCACATTCTAATCACAATATAAGATTAAGATACCTTAAGTATATCAATGTGCCTCCAAACTTGTCTAGGGTCATTTCTTTAACTAGCGTGCAATTTTATCATTTATTATACATACATACATGTCAATAATCATCAAAATACATTGCATAAAAATTATAGACATTAGGATAAAAATCCCATAGTAGGTCAAATGCCTCATCAAAAGGAAAACTGGATTTTTCTTACTTTTCGCACTTTCCGTCTATTACAGTAATATGTAAAACCATAGTTTGAACCAAGATTTTTCATGTAAACACAACAAAAATCATTTTAGAACATTAATTCACATGAATTGGCAGCCATATGTGTGACATGTACATGAAAATTCTAATTTTAGGTTTTAGGATGCAAAACCATGAGTTTTCTTATTTTCAGTATTTTCTGGTCATTTCAATAATATGTAAACAGGTGGTTTAAACCATTATTTTTCATTCAATCACAGCAAAAATCAATTTAGAATATCCACATGTATGATTCAGGAGCCACAGATAATAATTATGCATGAAAATTCCAAAGTTTAAGGCTTAGGTTGAAAATTATGAATTTTCACGCTTCCTGCGCTTTCTATTCATTACAGCGATATGCAAACACATGACTTAAATCATTATTTTTCATTCAAACAAAACAAATATCATATTAGAATCCATTCATATACAAATGAGCATCCACATATTTAAATAATAATAGAATTTTCCAACTTCTAAGTTCTAGCACAAAAAACTTGAATTCCTTTGTTTTCTGAAACTTTTCGATCATTATAAAAATATGCAGAAATATAATTCAATCCAATATTTTTCATCAAAATACATCATAATCAGTTTAGAAATTAATCATTTAGGAATCATCCCCTCCCCCCTATCCCCCATAGTGTTTATGCATAAAATTTTAAATTTTTAGTTACAGGATTCACCTTTAGAGAAATTGCACAGAAAGATTTGTGTTTTTAATAGAGAATTAAATTTCTCTCTCAAAAACTCACCCAAATAGAATTAAATCCATAAAAATCAGTAAATAACTAGTTCAAAATAATCTTCTCATAATTTATTTCATAGAAATCGGACATGAAATTATTAAGAAAGAGAAACTTACGAATACGAGCGAGAAATTGCAAAATTGAAAGGTGTTTTCTTAATTTCAGTAGAGAGAATTGTTTTGAGATAATTTTTCTATCAAAATATAGAAAATTAAAGTGATGGTTGCTAGAACATTAGGGCAGGCCAAAATTTTCATATTTAAATATAGGGTTTTGGGCAATTTCCACTAATATCCTTAATGAGCTAGGTTAGGAGGGTTTTTGGGTAGTGAGCTTTTAAGTGTTTGGGCTTTTTATTTAAATTAGGGGCTGATTATAAGTAATTAAAATAAAATATTTTCTTATTATTTTCATTGAAATTTCCCCTAAGACATCTATTTAAAAATTATTTTAAAATACTCACAAAATCATTTTATGCTTAAAAATTGCCTTTATGCATGAAAATTTATTTTATTTAAAATAATTTATTTTATGCAAATGCACTTCCTATAAATCATTTATTTCATAATAATAACTCATATTATGCATATTAAAAATTAATTTAACATGCCACATACTCATCAATCACATAGAACATAGATTCCCATAAAAGCACACACTTAACCTTAATAGTTTTAAATTAAACAAATTGTCATAAAAATTTCTAGGGTATGTGTGAGTTGTTACAACTAACAACAAACAAAACACTTATCAAGCAACTCAACATAAATCTAAGCTTCAATCATGGAATGCATTCTTCTTCTATCCTTATTTCTTTCTATCATGAACTTCTTCTCAAATAACTAGTCAGACTTCATTTAGTAAATTTAGAACATCAACCTATGTAAGTTATCATCCATGTACAGTCCTAAATATATACTATTAGTCCATGACTATGCTAATTATTGTTTAATCATTTTCAAATCATCCTTTTCGCTAGCTCAGACATCGTATGGTTGCTTTAATTTTTTTCTTCTTTTTTTTTTTTTATTTTGATGTATAATGGCTCTTTCTTAGGTTTCAATTCTAGAGCATTCAATAGAAACTCCTAGAGTGGCTCTTTGCATACTTAAAACTAGATCGTCGTTTGTCGTAAAAGACAACCTTGGGGTACATGGAAACTCCTAGTTACTAAGCAATCTAACTAGAGGAGTAGGTCACCATTATACTTTTTATTATAGAATTACTTCCTTTTTCTTTTTTTTAAAAAATAATACCTAGCTAAACTAACTAAAGGAATGAAAAACAAGAATTAGCATTTTAAGCATAACATAGTCACAAATCAATATTACTTCAATAAAACTACACACTTCAAAACCCACAACTACAATCAACATTCTTCATTCTCTTCCCAAAGTCTTCCTAGCTACTCAAATCAAGGTTTAAGCAAAAAAAATGATACTTCAAATACATAATTCCATGAACTTGTCCCAAATTAATGCTAAATATGCAAGTTAATGAAGACTCAAATATAAAAATTAAAAAGACTTAAAAACATAAAACACTCAAAACTAAAAGAATTCGAAACACATAAATAATTTACATAAAATGAAATTTTAGAATTTTCAAAGATTCCCTTCCCTCACACTTAAAATACACATTGCCCTAAATGTGTAATAAAAAAGAAAGGAAAGAAATACTCCCCGAAAATAGATGACATGAAACTATTATTGTGATGGTGGTTGTAAAGTTTGGCCTTTTGCTCTCTAAGAAAGCTCCAATAGTTTAGCACAATGCTCCTTTCTCTACTTCACTTTAACTAAAGAAAATAAATTAAAAACATTAAACAAAACCAATAAATATTAAGAACATTAAAACTAAAATATAAGCAAATAAAAAGAACTAGAAACAATAAAAAAATTAAATTAGGTTGAATCACAAAAGTGCTTCATTTATAGTCTTAAGTTATATTATATAAACGTATCATCAAGGTTACAAACGCATATGTGGAAGTGTTCATGGAAGCTTCTTCCTCAACTTTCTCTTGTAGGCTCCCTTTTGCCTAGGTAGTAGAGTGCAAGCTCCATGTGAAACTCTCTATAATCTGACTATGCTGGAAAGGAGAACATTTCACATAGGTTCTCAGATAACTTAACGCTCTATATAGATTCCTCAACGCTCTATATAGATTCCTCCTCATCATCAAGATTAATACAATACATTCTGCCAATTTTATTTTCTCTATCTCCACCTTAATTGCCTCTTATGATGCAACAAAACTTTGATGAAAATGAAGTTCCATATCATATTCTACTACTCCAAATGTACTCTCCTTATCTTCCTAAAGTTGCTTCTCTTGTTCTTGCTTTTGTGCTTGTTCTTGGAGGAATCTAAAAATGTCATACACTACGAACCCTCCAATTTACACCTCTAGATAACCAACATTTGATTATGAACCTATAAAATCAAATTAGGCCTAAATTGGATCAAAAATGGATGAGAACGGGCCGAAAAACTAGCTGTGCCGGTTGCAGCAACTCTCAGCCGGCTGTAGTAACCACAGCCTTCACTGCGGTTGCTGCAGGAGTCCCTATGGTAGCCAATTGACTACTGTGGTAGGCCCTGCAATTGACATAAAGCCCTTTGCGATTATTGCAGGCTGCGATTAGTTGCCGCAGCTTGTTTCTTATAGAATCCCACACTGAAAATTCATTATTTTAAGCCTCCAGACTCCCCCTATAAATACCTTTCACCTTATAACAACTTCCACATACAATTACATGCTTCTATACTCTCCTTAAAGCTTTTTAAACCCTATTCCTAAGCTTTCTGATCAGTAAAACCCTCTTTCTAAACCTCCAAACTCTAAAACCCCATTCTAAAACTTCTTCCATCACCTCAAACCTTATTCATAAGTTTCGTAATCACCTCAAACCTTATTCATAAGCTTCCTAATAATCTCAAAACCCTATTCATAAGCCTCATAATCACCTCAAATCCTAACTCTAAGTTTCCTAATCAAGAAAAGGTGCAATTCAAGTTCTTTCTTTCAAAGGGAATCATGGTATTCAAGTAAGGGTGATCTAAAGTCCTTCCTTCAAAAAGATTTTGCACTATTCAAGAGTCCTTCTTCCAAAAGGAGTGCTCGTACTATCCCTAAGCCAAGGTGGAACTTAGATCAAGTGCCAAGCTCACTCCCTACATTCCTTGCAACCAAAAACCAAAGGCAAAAGTTCTTTCCTTTTCCTTTTTGATTTCAATTTCAATATCTAAATCTAAAAAGATCTAACTTTTGTTAATTAAAATCTAACCTAATTAACAAATCTCTAAGCCCTTAAAATTAATCAAAATATGATAACAAAGGCAATGACTTAAAAACCACTCATTCGCAAAAAGGAAGAACTGCGTGGGGTTTGATTCCCATTCAAAGGGATACATAGGCTTGCCATCTCTAAGGCATTCAACTCTGCTAAAATTAACAATTTCTTCTCTCTACCACCTTCTTCACATAGTTAGTATTGAAATTGCTTTTTCTTAAATAAAAGTCAAAGTTTTAGTTCTTTTTATTACAATTGTTTATTATTTCTTACTTTAGTTATTTAGTTTATATTTTAGGAATGTGTGCTTTTCCTATAATCTATAAGGGCTAGATGAAAGATCCCCTAATTTTGACATTTTAACTTGTAATCATTTTAAGTAGTTTTCCTTTATTTTTCACATTTTATAATAATCATTATCTCATATTTTGCCATGCATACATAAAAACTTCTTTTTAAAAGCTATTTTGTATTTAAGCCAAACAAATTTTTTTGTATTGTTTTAGCTAAAATCTAGTCCCCGAGCCCTCTTTGGTCATTCGAGGACTAGTGCTTTTCCTTGGGATAAATGATATAATTTTGGAGTCAATCAAATTAGGTTTTTCCTTTAATTTCCCAACTAAAATAAACAAAATTAAAGTGGTGACTCCTTTTACAAATTACAATTTTCAAAATACAATTTTCTGAACTCATGACGGGTTCCAATCATGATGTTTCTCTTAAATGAGCATTTTGATTCCCTTTAATGGATCGGACTGGTGCTTGGGTGAGGCCTCACAGTTGGTGACTCCACTGGGGACTCTAAAATCTTTTTTTTTTCAAAATAAAAGATGAAAGTGGACTACTCTTGGTAAAAACAAACACTTTACTTTTTAGTACAAAATAGCTTTTCATGTATCACTACATTAGGCTCCTTATCCAAAACCCTAGTTTCTTAGGAAAACAAAGCATAGATAGTAGCATCAAGTGAGTGAAATCATCTAGCTCATGATATATCCTCTAATCCTTTTAAAGGTGTGATGAGTATGCATGTATAGTTAGACCTACGCGAGGCTCCTTGACTCACATGTGGTTAGGTATATCACATCTCTAGTGTGATGGGTTCCTTTCAAACCACCCTTAACTTTCCATGTAATGACTAATAGAACCTTCCTTTAGGATTGTATGCACCATAATACTGAACTTGGTATCGCATTGCCATGAAACCTTTTTTTCATGCATATATGCACGCATGCATCATGTAAGAATCTTACAAAAGTGGAAAATCTAAAAACCACCTAAACACTACTAGTCCCTATTCAAACCCATGTCAAATTCATAAACCCATGTCTACCCATGGTACCTTCATCCTTATCCTATTGTTGTGATTAGGATTTTATGATCTCATCTTTATCCTTACTTTATCAAAGCTAAAAACTGACCTAGCTTCATCTTTTTTCATCTAAAGGTTTAAGAGATGTCAACCAGGTTAGGGAAAGAAGTTATTGCTACTGATGGAGTTGATGACTTGATTAATGGGCTCTTTGCTAGGTTCACCGAGCAACAAAAGGAAATGCTTAAAAGCCAAAAGGCTCATTTTGAAGACTTACTTCAAAACCAAAGGAGGACTATTATGGAAGATGTCCAAGAAATGATAGGCAGAACCACCCTAAACCAGAGTTCAACTGATCTAAACCCAGTAGATCTAAAACCCACCTCCTATCCTATTTTTGGATCTGCCTCTAAATTTGGCCTAAAAGACAAGGGAAAGGCCATAGTTGAAACCATTCCATGACCACCTGTTCTCAAAACAAACCCACTCTTTCAACCCGTACCCATTGACCCACCTATCCATACCATGTCCATTTCCTCCCTGCTTAATCCTTTCCAAAGGAAGGAAATTAACCTCGAGCTGAAGGCATTTATGGATAAAATTAAAGCTATGGAAAAGATGCTTAGGAACTTAAAGAAAATGGAAGATATGGTCGACACAAGCTCTCTCAGTCTGTTTCCTAATTCAAGACTACCTCCTAAATTCAAGATGCCAAACTTAGATAAGTTTGATGGAACCTCTTGCCCTAAAACTCATCTTAAAATGTATGTGGGGACTATGTATCCTTTAGGAGTGGATAATGAGCTCCTTGCACAATTGTTCTAATAATCTTTTACCAGAGCAGTGCTAAGATGGTTTATAGACTTGGATGATTCCCAAAAGCGAACCTGGGATGACATTTGCAATATTTTTGTTAAATAGTATCACTACAACATCGAGGTTGATGTGACAAAAGAGACCTCGAGACCACTAAGCAGTACTCAAAAGAGTCCTTCTCTTTGTTCCTTATAAGGTGGAGGAAAAAGGCTTCCTAAATGGTAAACTGACCTCCCAAGCATGAACAAATTAGTATTATTGTCAAGAATCTCCTCCTAGTTTATCAAGATAGACTACTCACCCAATATTTTCCTGACTTTAAAGCCTTGATTTCCACTGCTGCTAAGATTGAAGGCCTAATCCAAAGTGGGCAAAAAAAAGAAGAATATGCATATGGGTCAAGATACAAGAAAGTAGCACACTAAGGATATGTAACTTCCTCGACAAATCAAAAGGGGGGGGGGAGTGAATGCCATCGCAATCAAGAAGCCATTCAAGATTAAAAGGCACTAATTCTCAAATCAAAGGGGTGTACCTATGAGCATCATTTACAAGAAACTACTTAAGGCAAGAATGGTGCAACCTCTCGAAACAAGACCTATTCTTAGCCCACTACCAAAAAATCACAACCCAAATGAGAGATGTGACTACCATTAAGGACCTGGGCATAAAACTGATGCATGCAAGGCCTTGAGACACAAGATCTAAGATCTAATTGAGTCAAATGACCTCTTACCACCCAAAGCTAGACCCAACATCACCACCAATCCCTTACCCAACCATATAGTAAATGCAATTGCTTCTCATGAAGGAGTTGATATTGTCTCATTGATAAAATTAATTGATAACTACTGCTGTGTGTTAGACCTCACCAACTTGCTTGAGGAGATTAATGCCATCACCTAAAGTGGTAAAATCCTTTAAAGCCTAAACCCACCAAATCCAAACACTCAACCCCTCCACCTATCCCTACACGAACCCTGACAAAATAAAAAAGAGTCTTGAACTTGATGAAGACCCTATACTCAAGTAGTTGAAAAAGACTCAAGCAAATATTTCAATATGGAGTTTGATTCAATCCTCATATCCTCACCACCAAACTCTTTGCAAGGCACTAAATCAATGTCAAACTCCCATTGATATCACCCTCGAGAATCTTATGGCTTCAATCACTAGTGCTGCTAAGGGAGTTTCAATATCATTTGGTGATAACGATTTACCAAGAGGGGACTTTGACCACAATAATGCCTTCTACATAACTGTGATTACTAAAGGAAAAACTGTGCCCATGGTTTTAATCGATAATGGCTCAACCCTGAATGTGTGTACCTTAAAAGTGGCTAGTTACTTAGGCTTGGAAGTAACAGACTTCACCCCATCTGATCAAGTAGTGAGGGCCTATGACAATGCTAAGAGAGAAGTACTTGGGTTAGCTACATTACATGTCACTATCGGACCCATAACATTTTCCATTCTCTTTCAAGTAATTGATGTTTCTGCTTGTTTTAACCTATTACTTGGAAGACCCTAGATCCATCAAGCTAAGCCAGTCCCTTCATTATTGCATTAAAAAGTCAAATTTCCTTATAGGAAGGGGATTGTTACTATAAAATGGGATATGCATGACAAGTTCGACATTCCAAACCTTGTGCCCATTTTAAAAATTCAACCTGAATTGTCCACCTACCCTCTTTTTGGCTTCTCTTTCATCCAGTTCCTCAAGGTTAAAGAAGGTAAAGAATTTGTTCCACTTGACTTTGATCCTTTTGGAAACATTGCTATGGCTAATATGTTAAGAATAATGAATTATTTTCTTAGCCTAAGTCTTGGAAGAAATCAACAGGGCCTAAAGTCCTTTACAGACTATCCAATTGCAATGCCCCAATTTGGGCTAGGATATGAAACTATTGATGAGGATCTGATGGAAATGGAGGGATGGGCCAAGGAAAGAGTAGCAGCTCTTAAATGAGGTGAGACTTACGATTGGCCCATGTGCCCTTATTTCAAAATCCTCAATAGATATTTTGTAAAAGAAGGTGACATAGTCCGTTACTATGGTTTTCCTGAGCCTTGGATTTGTCTTATTACTGGAAAATTAATTTCTGGTTTCAAAATTTTCTTTAATGTCAAGCTTTCACTAGAGGATTGCAAGCCCATATTCATGCTAAGTCAAGATTGGGAGGAGAACATAAAGGCAAGTCTCTTTGATGAAGTCTTTATACTTACTTTAAAAGAGGAGGAACTTGACCTATCCACCCTAATCCAACCAAACAAGACCAAGCTAAATAACTAGTTTTTCGAGGAGAGCCTATTCCATCAATCCAATACAGAGCTCTAATTCTAATCTGAGTCAGAGTCAGAGTCTATGTCTTTGATTTCTTCTATTTTTAGTGATAATGATGACGTAATTGACTTTAAGTGTCCAACTTTTGAATTTGATGTAAACTAGGACTAATCCATGCTCGAATTCAATAAAAAGTTTGTCTTTTCCTCTTATGATCCTGTGTCTTCATTTTTCTTTAATGTTCCAAATTTTAAATCTGACTTAAATGAGACATCAGATAAAAAAATGAAATAAAAGATGATGCAATCAAAAAGCCAATAAATGTTAGTATATATGATACACCAAAAACAACATTCATTGCATCTGCATGCATAAACAGAGGTCAAATAGAGGAAATGATCAAAGAATTTCAAGACTGCTTTGCATGGCATCCTAAGGACATGATAGGTTTGGATCTGAGCATAGCTATTCACAAAATTCCAATCTACCCTAATGCCAAGCTAGTCATACAAAAATTGCAAAGACTCAAAGTCGAATGGTCCATACCAATTAAAAAAGAAATTACGAAGCTACTGGACCACAACTTCATCCAGCCCATCAGTTACCCCTCCTGGCTCACTAATATTGTGTTTGCTCCTAAGAAAGATGGTAGAGTTAGAATGTGTATGGACTACAGAGATCTGAACAAGGCTTGTCTAAAAGATGACTTCCCTTTGCCTCACATCAACCTTTTAGTAGATCAAATGGTAGGATATGAAATGGTTTCCTTAATCGACCTGGCTGTGTGATACAATTAGATAATGGTTCACCCCCTGACAAATAGAAAATAGCCTATATCATCGAGTGGGGTACCTATTGTTATAAGGTTATGCCATTTGGATTGAAGAATGCAAGGGCAACATACCAAAGGATGGCAACCACAATCTTCCATGACATGATGCATAAAGAGATTGAAGTATATATCAATGATATGGTGGTTAAGGGCACTATTATCGAGGAGCACTTATAAGCTTTAAGGCAGGTCTTCCTTGGACTTTGCCAATACAATCAGACCCATCTTATGATAGCCTTAAGATTCATACCTTAAATCTAAATTAGGTATCTCTTCTAATCAGACCCATCCTAGGATAGCATTAGGATTCATAGCTTAAATCTGAACTAGGTATGTCTTTTAATCTGACCCATCCTAAGATAGCCTTAAGATGATCAACCTAGTATAGGGTTAGGTTCCTCTTTCAGACTTATCAAACCATACTAAGATATCCTTAGGATCATCAACTTAACATAGGGTTTATTTTATCTTTCAAACTTATCGGACCATCCTAAGATAGCCTTAGGATCATCAACCTAGCATAGGGTTAGGTTTTCTCTTTCAAACTTTTTAGACCATCCTAGGATAGTCTTAGGATTATTCACCTATAAATGTCTAGTAACGATCACCTAGGTGTTCCTACGGTTCCTCTTTTCATACCATCCTTTTATTAACTCCACTTATAAATGTTTGGAGACATGCACCCAAATATCCTTATGGTTCCTTTTTCCTCCTACCCTTCACCCTAAAATTTAACCATGCCTTTCACCAAAACATATCTAAATCCTAAGCTAGACATCACTTTGGTTCCATTTTCTATCCTTCATCCTTGGTTTCATTATCATTAGAATTGCTTTTCAAAGACAACTCTAATGAGAAGGCAGCTGCAAACCCTTAATTTTGCACCCTTATGATCCAGCAATAGCTTAGCATCTACTAAGATTAGTGCCCTATGCAGAGCTAGTATGGTGGTCCCGCTAACAAGTTACTAGACAAGGGTAAATGGGGCAACTCCCCATTGAAAAAATAGATTTCCTCAAATTTGCACCTTCATATGACTAACGTTCGATTATGAACCCATATAATCAAACGGAGCTCAAATCATATTAGAAATGGGCCAAAACATGACGAAACTAGTAGGAAACTAAACCATGTATGAACTAGGACTAGGCGGCATCATCTGTGTGCTGCATGATTGGGCGGCATCCCTGGCATGTTGCCTAGCCTGCTGGTATGCTGTCGATGCCGCTGGGTTGACAAATATGCCGCCTATACTGCTAGGCCCTTTAGATTTTTTCTTGTTTTATCCTTCAGCCCTTTTCCAATAAATAAAGGTCCACCTCTAGTCATTTGACATGATCTTCTATACCCAAAAATTGCTAATTTCTCTTAATTTTCAAGACAAAACTCTATTTTTCTCAAAAATTAAGATTTTTTTTTTCATAAAATCTTCCTTTTATTTAGTAAAATTCTTACAAAATAATTTCAAATTTATTTTAATTTTTCAATTATTATTTTCTGTTATTTTCTTCTCTAACCTTTTTGTCCAAGGTTCAATCTTGAGGGACTCTGACCCTCAGATCTGGTGAAGCTAGTCCCATTTGCACAAAGAAAAAGAAGATCAAAGATATAGTCCTTTCTTCTCTTTCTTTTTGTGATTCTAAAATTTGATATAGTAATCTCTCTCTTTTACCTTTCTTTAAGATACACACCTAACAAGATCTACTATTCTATTAATTAAAATCTAAATTAATTAACAAATCTCCAATATTAAAATCACTCAAAACGTGATAAACAACATTAAAACATAAGATTCCTCCTTTGCAAGAAGAAAGATCTGTGTGCAGTTTGATTCCCATTCAAAAGGATACACAGGCATGCCGCTCTAAGGCATCAACTCCACTAAAACTAACAACTTTCTTCCTCTTTTCACCTTCTTCATATAGAATAGGCAAAATCATTTTTCTTTGATAAAATTGGTTTTTTGTATTTTCTTTTATTTTATTATGTTATTCTTTTTATTTTGTTATTCTTCTTCTCTGTTTATATATCTCATTTCTCTTTTGTAATTTATTTTAGTTAGTTGGGGAATGTGTGCTTTCTCTAGAACCCAAAAAGGCTAAAGGAAACGTCCCCTCGATTTTAACATTTCTTTACTTATAATAATTTAAGTAGATTTATTTTTCTTTTCTTTTATTGCCATTATCATTTATTTGCCATATCATGCATAGCATGACCTATATTTGTCTCATACACCATATTATAATTGACCATGCATATATAAAAAATCCCTTTTTTTTTTTTATCTTAAAAGCTATTTTGCAATTTTGCAATTCTAAGCCAAACTAAGAAAATAAGTTTTCTCAAGTTATTTATTGCTAAAACCTAGTCCTCGAGCCCTATTTAGTCACTCATGGATTAGTGCTTTTCTTTTGGATGAATTGATATAATCTTGGAATTAAATTTTGGTTCTCTTTAATTTTTCCAAAATAAAATTGAATTAAAATGGCCACTCACTTTTTGCAATTTACAACTTTCAAATGCCATTTTCTGAAATCATAGTGAGTTCCAATCATGATACTTTTCCTAAAAGGATTTTGGTGCTCGGGCAAGGCCTCATAAATGGCACACCCCTATTATAACTTTCTATGGCATGGAAGACACTTTTTAGTCCTCTTTCTTCAAAAATATGATCTTTACTCTTTAACTCTTCAAATCAACACCACTTCACATCATAAACCTATATAAAGAACTACTACAAGTAGAACTAACAAAACACATCAAAGCAAACATAAAAATGATCAAATTGAACTAAACACTAAATAAATTGACCTAATAAAATGATAACAAAATAAGTCAAAACAATAGCGATTAGTTTTGAAAGATATTGGTCAGCTTCAAAGAGGTACTGGTCAATTTTAGAAAATGTCAATCAACTTCTAAAAGGTGCTAATTAGTTTCAGAAGATGTCAGTTAACTTCAAGGAGGAGAGACCATTAGCTCAACTTATGCATAATGATGTATGACTATAAATAATTGCATATGCATGTATGTTTTTGCATAGATGATGCATATTTTGGGATACATAGTCCTTTTGTTTAACTTATATGCCATGGATAGTTTGTGATGATGCCTATAATGGATGATTGCATGGATACAAGAGGGTGGATTCATAAGTTTGCTAAAAAATGCAATTTTTCATGTGTATTTTGCATGCATAGGAGTCGTATTTTAGCCACTACATGTATTTATGGAATAAGAAACTCGAGAAGGCAAAGAGGATCAATTTGGGTAGATACGACATTATAGCGATGGTGATGCTATATAGAGTACAGGTTGACTGAGATTTCTTGAGTGCTTATTTCAAGTTTTAGGATTCGACAGCCAATGTATTTCATTTTGGTGCTACTGAGGAGGAGCTATGCCTTATTCTTAAGGAGTTTAATGCTAAGCTTAGCTGCCACCCAGAGGTAGCTCTAATGGTGCCAAATCTTAGAGTTAGGCATTTCTACATTTTCAAAAGTTTTTGGACTTGCCTTAAGGATATTACCAATTAGACAGTTATAGTTAGGTGAATTTGGTTGCTATGATAGAGGAGTTTCAGGATTCTAGTGATAATGGGAATTTAAGGAAGCAGAGGCTCAAGATGAGTGCTCTGGTTTTCTACCTGAAAGCTGGGTATCTTTTTCTTAATCCAAATGATTGAGGTGATGCCAGGGTGATGGATTGAATGTTTTAGATGGAGTAGAGTCATTCTGTGGCTAGGGCTATTTTAGTAGAGACACTATTGAGCCTGGTCTACTTTCTTAAGGGCTTAGAGAGGTGAATTGTTTCTCCAATTATTCTTCAGGTGAAGGAAAATCTTGTTGGTCTCACCATTCCTTTTAGAGGTGTTTTGTGGGTTTTTAATTTTTGGTTGGATTATTTTGCATGTTTGACTTATGGACCATCTCAGGGTGGTGGCCCTTCCAGCGACAAATGCTTATACTGCTTCTCAGTATCGCATACACCCTATCTTAGTTTGTCAAGACTTAGTCAAAAAGTGGATAGGATAATTGTTAGAGATTTCCCTAAAAGACATATTTTGAGCATTGCTAGTGGTATAAGATAAGATCTTCCATGACCATGGACTATAGGTGTCAAGTGGTTTGCTTGTTAGGTTTGGCTTGGAGTACTTTTTACTAAAGGACGAGAGTTCTAAGGCAGATGGGTTAGATTCAGGATGTGCCCCCAATCATACCCTTCTTAGAGCCTATGTAGATCACAACCATTGTTGCTAAGTCTATTAAAGGTGGTTGGTTGAGGATTTTTAATGCTATATGGTCATATATTAACTTTTAGAATATAATGAGTTACAGTGGGTGGCTAATAGAGGTCGTTTGAATAGTTGAGAGAGAGAGCGATGGGCTGCCTTGCTAAGAGAGATGGAGGCTGACATACTTAGAAAGGAGAGATAGCAGAAGTGATAGTAGAGACAAGGGAGTTATTAGGCTAGTAGAGGAGACAAAAAAGCTACTGAGGGTTCAACACTATAGATTGCATTAGTGACTCATATTACGATAGCAGTGATAAAAGACTGCAACTACAGTAAGGAGATAAGGTGACATATATTATGATAGCAGTGATAAAAGACTGCGACTACAGTAAGGAGATAAGGTGAAATTACATTGGTGGTTAAAAAAAGCACTACTATAGTTAAGGCAAAGAGGAGGACTGCA
>CANTUT010001350.1:10000-15000 GCA_947687605.1 Reutealis trisperma
ACGAATCTGTCAAAAGGAAATTTAATGGTGCGCAAGCAAATAGCATGGGATCAGGTAAATTTACCTGACAACTGGGTATTGGAAGAAGATATTCCTAAAAAGAAAGAGGAATCAAGTTCTATCCAGGAGATTAAAGAAGATAAAGACGAAAATATGGAGATTGCCTTCTCCAGAAGTAGATCTGTTAAACTACAGCCTGACAAAAGATCATTTTCAAATATCTCCAGAACTCCTTCAATGCGTTCCTTTAATCCACTCAAAAGCTTTTATTCAGAGCCTCCTCCAAAAGTCTTTCATCCAGAACCCGTTACAAAGTCACCCTCCTTATCAGGAGTAAAAAAGACTTCAGATGATGTTGGACTTCCATAGTACAAGATAGAAGAACCTCCTAGTTCTCCTCAGAGTCCAACTCCTTCAGATATGGGTTATGACAAAAAGAGTATTGTGGGCTTTCATCTAGCCACTATCTCTTCAGAAGAAATGCCATTCGAGGTTTCTAATTCATTTTTCTAAAGTAGATAAAAGAAAATATAGGAATCTCTATAAGGCTTATTTAGCCAAAGATGGAATCAAAAGATTTCCTAAATTCCTTCAACATTATTTTATGTTAATAAGAAAATCCTTTCCAGATTTCTCTAGTCCAAAGTTCCTTAACACTTCTGGATATAGCTTATAAGCTATACTGGACTCCCAAAGGAAAGAGCATCAAAAGCGTTCATCCTCCTCTTACTAAACTTGCCATAAAAGGAGAGAAGGAGAAAGAGTTTAAAGGCTCTCCTTTTAAGGGGGGAAGAGGGAGAAAGGAGTCTAGAAGAGATTACCCAGTAGAATAATTTCACAAATTATACTCTTGACTCAATCAGCAAATAGCTGACAAGAATCAAGGCTCAGGTCTCTACTCTAAAACAAACTGAGTATATTTCGCGCTAAGAAGCAATAAAGACATCTACTTCCTACGAGAAGAGGGTGCTATTCGAACCAATGGAGTCAACAAAGCTAGATATCAATCTCCCTAAAGAAAAGTCTACAGAAATGGTAGACGAGTTGGTCAAAAGACTCACCCTCAATAGGCATCAAGTTTGACAATAAGAAGAAAACACAAGAGCCTGAAAAGAGTCTAACTCCTCTTATCAAAGAGGATAAGAAGCCAGAAGATTCTGAATCCAGTACAAAAAAGGATTCAGATTCAGATGCTAATTCTCAGCATACTGAAGACAGGTTTATTAATAACCTGAAGGCCATGTTTAATGAAGTTGGAAACACAGGAGGTACAAGCCAGATCAATAGGATTATTTATCCTAAGAAGAGTTCCAGCATGCCAATGAAGCCTTATTATCCCAGGCCTTCTCCGATGGATCTACAATTTGAAGATACCTCATTCAACTATGTAGCCTATGACAGAACTTCAATAGTTGAATGGAATATTAATGGTATTTTGGAATATCAAATTAAAAATGTCATACATTATATGATAATGTTTGCCAATGCATCCAAAGCCAGAAATAATGCTGATGATATGGTGGCTAAAGCTATAGTTGCAGGATTCACAGGCCAACTTAAAGGTTGTGGGATTTTTATATGACTCCCTAAGTAAGACAGTAGATATTGGGAGTAGTAAAAAATGAGACTATTACATATCCTCCTGCACAACCTGGTGGTCAAGAAATAGTGGCATCAAGAACCACTCCAGATGTAGTTAACACCCTATTATATACTATAGGGATCAATTTTATTGGCAGTACTACGTCTTATTTAGACAAATCCCATGAGCAATTAATGAACTTGAGATGTCCAGATCTTTCTCATTACAAATGGTACAAGGATGTCTTCCTCTCAACAGTCTTTACTAGGGAAGACAATGGTAATGATATCTGGAAAGAAAAATTCATATCGGGATTACCACCCTTATTTGCTGAAAGGGTGAGAAACAGAATAAAAGCCAAGTATGACGGAGGTATTCCATACAGTTTATATACTTATGGAGAACTATCTGCAGAGGTGGTAGCTAAAGGAATCTCCTTATGTAATGAAATGAAACTCCATACTCAGCTTAAGGAGAACAAGGCTACTAAGAAAAGGCTACTTGGTGATTTCTGCGAACAAATTGGTTATCCACCACTATTCTCTTTTTATAAGAAGAAAAAGCCCTTCAAAAAAGAAAAGTATTATCCTAAAAGGCAATCCAAGAAAAATTATGCAAAGGATAATGCAAAGAAGAAAGGAAGAAAGCCTAATGCAAAGGCAAAGGGCAAAGCAAAATCTAAGAAGCAAGTAATCTGCTACAAGTGTGGCAAACCAGGCCAATATGCTAACAGGTGTAAAGTCAAGTAGCAGATTCAGGCCTTATCTATTGACGAAAGTTTAAAAAAGTCTCTTATTAATCTGTTTATCACTAAAACAGATTCAGAGAAGGAAGATTATGAGATTAATGCACTGGATTATGACTCCAGTTTCTAGCTCCAACTCAAGCTCATCTAGTCCTCCATCTCCCAAAGAGAATTGCAAAGGAAACTGTGATTACTACAAAGCATTATGCCAGATGAACGGACTCTGCATTCTCACCAAGGAAGAAAATATGATTCTAGATCTTATTGATTAGATCCCAGATGCAGAGCAAAAGAAGGAACAAATTCAAAGAGTATTTATAACTTTATAAAGCTGAAGAAGCCTCATCATCTCATGCCAACCCTTTAGAAAAGAAGATAGCAGAGAAGAATGACAAGCCTTATGATCTGAGGGAAATAATGGATAGAATCAAAGGCTCGAAGTCAGTTAAAGCAAGAGAACCGACTGTGGCGGAACTTAAAGCAAAAATTAACACAGTTAAGTCTAAACTGCAAGATTTGAAAGATAAAGTTTCTTTCTTAGAACTGGTAAAGAAAGCAGAGGCAGAACCAAACTTCGATGAGGAAGAAGTAACTCTTAATAGAGCAGAGAGAGATCCACTTAATGAAGATAAGATTAATAATCTACAATACATCAATCTAGTGGATCAAGTTACAACTCACAAGTGGTATACGTATGTCACTATAGCAGTGAATAAGGAATATACATTCACTACTCTGGCCCTTATAGACTCAGGTGTCGATCTTAATTGCATTAACGAAGGCATAGTCCCATCCACGTACTTTAGTAAAACAACAAAAGTACTCAACACTGCTGATGGTTCGAGGTTGAAAATAAAGTATAAATTATCAGATGCAATAGTATGTAACAAGGGTATATGTTTTCGTATCCCATTCATAATGGTTAAGGGATTATCTCATCCCATCATTCTGGGTCTTCATATGTTATACCCTATAAAAAAGATAGATGAGTATGGTATAACTTCATTCAAAGGAGAGCGAGAAATTCATTTTGAATTTATTACCCAACCAAAGCTTAAGGAAATAGACCTTATTCAAGGAAAAATTAAAAATAAAGAAAATTTCCTCACTTTCTTATCTCAGGAAGTCCATCAGAAGAAAATAGAGCAGCAGTTATTACTGCCAGCAGTCCAGAGGAAGATTGAAGAAGTTCAGCAAAGAATGGCCCAAGAAATTTATGCCAAAGTTCCTAATGCCTTTTGGGTCCAAAAGAAGCATATGGTCCAATTGCCTTATGAGGCAGGCTTTACTGATAGGCATATCCCAACCAAAGCCTGGCCCACTACTATGGGGCCTAGACGTTTAGAGATCTGCAAGAAAGAAATAGCTGAACTAGAACAAAAGGGGCTTATAAGAAAAAGTCAAAGCCTATGGAGCTACCTAGCCTTCTATATGGAGAATGCGGCCGAGCTTGAAAGAGGTGTCCCAAGGCTTGTTATTAATTACAAGCCCCTCAATAAGGCCTTACGATGGATACAATATCCAATACTTAATAAGAAGGACCTGCTGAACAGCCTATATAATGCCAATATTTTTTCAAAGTTTGATATGAAATCAGGCTACTGGCAAATACAGATTGATGAAGCAGACCAGTACAAGACAAAATTTATTGTTCCATTTGGAACTATGAGTGGAACGTTATGCCATTTGGTCTTAAGAACGCTCCATCAAAATTTCAAAGGATCATCAATGAAATCTTCAATGCTTATACAACATTCTCTATTGTCTATATCAATGACGTGCTTATTTTTAGCAATAATATTGACCAGCATTTTAAACATCTATCTACCTTTATCAAGGTGGTCAAACATGCTGGGTTGGTACTATCAGCCAAAAAGATCAAGTTATGTCAAACAAAGATCAGATTTTTAGGACATAACATCGAGAATGACACTATAATTCCTATTGACAGAGCCATTCAGTTCGCTAACAAGTTTCTAGATGAAATTAAAGATAAAACTCAGCTACAATGGTTTCTTGGAAGCTTAAACTATGTGGCTGAATTCTACAAAGAATTGGCTTATGATGCCAAACCATTGTTTGATAGGTTGAAGAAAAACCCACCAGAATGGTCTCCTATTCTTACCTTAGCGGTTAGGAAAATTAAGTCTAGGGTTAAAGAGTTACCCTACCTAGCCCTATCTAACCCAGAAGCCTTTAAGATAATAGAAACTGATGCATCCGATAAAGGCTATGGTGGAATCCTTAAACAAAGGATTCATGGAAAGGAGCAGCTAGTTAGGTTTACCTCGGGAGTTTGGGTAGGACCTAGAGTAAATTATTCAACTGTCAAAAAGGAACTATTATCCATAGTTCTTTGTGTTCAGAACTTTAAGTCATATCTCCTAAACCAAAAATTCCTTATTAGGGTAGACTGTAAATCTGCTAAGGATATTTTACTTAAGGATGTTAAGAACATAGCATCTAAGCAAATCTTTGCCCGATGGCAAGCCATTCTTTCTGTGTTTGACTTTGACATCAAATTTATTAATGGTGCCTCTAATTCATTACCTGATTTTCTAACTCATGAGTTTCTTATAGGCAATGAGTTTTAGGAAAGGCAAGGAGACTGCAACTCCAATAAAAAGGACTTATGAGTCCTTTAGCACAGGTGGTCAAAGTCAGTAAGAGGAC
>CANTUT010001350.1:22500-25000 GCA_947687605.1 Reutealis trisperma
CTTATCTTTATATTTCCTGTCCACTATACCTAAAGAGAAATAAGATATAGGGATATAAGGATATAAGTTTTCTCTATCAGAAGCAGCAGCGATACTCTGAGAATAAGCATCCTATCTCAAGCGGTCTCCTGATGGCGCCGAACCGCTGGCGCTGTAGGACTCATAAGTCCTTTTTGATGGAGTTACTGGTGCTTTGCCTCGATTGTAACTCATCTCCTGTTAAAAATTCTCTGGTAAAAAAATCAGGCAGAGTTAGATGCACCATTAATAAATTCAATATCAAAATCAAAACAAGATAGTATAGCCTGCCACCTAGCAAAGATTTGTTTGGAGGCTATATTTTTTACATCTTTTAATAAGATATCCTTAGCAGATTTACAATCTACTCTAATTAGGAATTTTTGATTAATTAAATCAGACTCAAATTTTGGACACACAGAACTATGGATAATAGTTCTTTTTTGACAGTGGAATAATTAATCCTAGGTCCTGACCAGACTCCTGAAGTGAAACGGACTAATTGTTCCTTCCCATGAATCCTTTGTTTAAGAATTCCCCCATAACCTTTATCAGAGGCATCTGTTTTAACAATTTTAAAAGCCTCGGGGTTTGACAAAGCTAAACATGGCAATTCTTTGACTCTAGACTTAATCCTCCTAACAGCTAAAGTATGGACTTGAGACCATTCTGGAGGGTTCTTTTTCAACCTTTCAAATAAAGGTTTGGCGTTAAAGGCTAAGTCTTTATAGAATTCTGCCACGTAATTTAAACTACCCAGAAACCTTTGCAATTGAGTTTTATATTTTATCTCATCTGGGAATTTGTTGGCAAATTCTATGGCTCTATCTATGGGAATAATAGTGCCCTTCTCAATATTGTGCCCAAGAAATCTAATCTTTGTTTGGCACAATTTAATCTTTTTTAGCAGATACAACTAGACCTGCTTGCTTAACTACTTTCATAAAAGTAGCAAGATGCTTGAAATGCTGGTCTAGGTTTGTGCTGAAAATAAGCACATCATCAATGTAGACTATCGACCATGCTGAATAAACATTGAAAATGTCATTCATAATTCTTTGAAATTATGAGGGAGCATTCTTTAGACCAAAAGGCATTACATTCTATTCATAATGGCAGAACAAAACAGTAAATGTCATCTTATACTTATCTTCCTCAGCTATCTGAATTTGCCAGTATCCAGACCTCATATCAAACTTTGAAAAGATACAGGCATTGTAGAGTCGGTTCAAAAGATCCTTTTTATTAGGAATTGGGTACCGGATCCATTTCAAGGCTTTATTAAGAGGCTTGTAGTTAATGACCAGCCTTAGGACTCCACATTCTAATTCAGCTGCATTTTCCACATAAAATGCTGGACAACTCCATGGGCTATAGCTTTTTCTGATAAGCCCTT
This sequence comes from Reutealis trisperma, assembly GCA_947687605.1. Lineage (NCBI taxonomy): Eukaryota > Viridiplantae > Streptophyta > Magnoliopsida > Malpighiales > Euphorbiaceae > Reutealis > Reutealis trisperma. The sequence goes on from CANTUT010001350.1 coordinate 23,915, forward strand.
TAGTTTCTAAGTAAGCAATTTCCTTTTTACAAATTTCTAAATGCTTGGGCCCCATAGCAATGGGCTGGGCCTTGGTAGGAATTTGCCTATCAGTAAAATCTGTCTCATAAGGCAAATGGACCACATGACATTTTCTAACCCAAAATGCATTGGGAACTTCTGCACAAACTTCATGGGTCATTGACTGCATAAGTTCTTCAATTCTTTTCTAAACAAATGGGACTCATAATCTGTTCCTCAAGCCTTTTTAACTGAACTTCCTGAGATAAGGAGTTCAAGAAATTTTCTTTATTTTCAATTAAACCTTTAATAAGATCAACTTCTTTTACCATTGGCTGGGAGATAAATTCTGAAAGTGATTTCTCTTCCTTCCTTCACTGTAGTAATTCCATGCTCATCAATTCTCTGGATAGGATATAGCATGTGTAAGAAAGGAGTACCTAGAATAACAGGATGATTTAATCCTTTAACCATAATAAAAGGAATCTGAAAATAAATCCCTCTGTTACAGACTGCTGCATCCGAGAGTTTATATTTTATCTTCATCTAGATCCATTCTGCTGTGTTTAGAATTTCAATAGTCTTGCTGAAATATCTAGATGGAACTAGTCCTTCATTGATGCAGTTTAAGTCAGCACCTGAATTAATAAGGGCTAACGTCTTGAACGTATATTCTTTATTAACTACAATGCTAACATAAGCATGCCATTTGTGAGTCACAACTTGATCCACCAAATTGATAAATTGAAGACTATTGAGCTCATCTTCATTTAGAGGATCTCGTTCTACCCTATTAAGGGATGACTCTGACTCTTCTTCCTCATATTCTCTAGATTCCAACTTTCTTGTAAATTCAACAAATGAAACCTTTTCCTTAAGCTTTTTAAGCTCCCTTTTGATTTCATTTATTTCTCCTTTGAGTTCTGAAACTATTGGTTCTCTGGATTTGACATTTCTCTTTTGTATCCTACTCATGACTTCTTTGATGTCATAGGGCTTATCTTCCCTATCTGATATTTTTCTATCAATTGGATTCGAAGAAGATGAAGGCCTTTCAGATTTATTAATCTGAAGATATTTCTCAAT
>CANTUT010001350.1:35000-63346 GCA_947687605.1 Reutealis trisperma
TTTCTTCTTATAAGAAGAAAATAAAGGTTGATAACCAATTTTCTTGTAGAAATCTCCAAGCAACATTTTTCCTGTTGCTTTATCTTTCTTAACTTGATTATGTAATTTCATTTTATTACATAATGCTATTCCTTCTGCAATTACTTCTGCTACTAATTCTCCATAAGGATATTCATTATAAGGTATTGCTCCATCCCATCTATTTTAATTCTTCTTCTTAACCTTTCAGCAAATAGGTGGTAATCCAGATAAAAAATTTTCTTTCCAAAAGTCATTATTATTATCTTCTTTGGTATAAATAATAGATAAGAAGACATCTTTATACCACTTGAAATGAGACAAATCAGGACATCTTAAATTCATCAATTGTTCATATGATTTATCTAAATAAGAAGTGGTAGAGCCAATAAAATGTATCCCTATAGTATATAATAGGGTATTGACAGCATCCGACATAGTTCTTGAACTAGTAACAACTTGCTGTCTCAGCTATTGAGAAACAGTAGTTTCTATTTTAATAGCTATTAAAATTTGTACTTTTTCTTCGTGAGATAAATAAAAATCCTACCAACCTTTAAGTTGGCCTATCAAGTTTGCTACAATTGCCTTGGCAACTGTATCGTCAGCATTTCCCCTTGCTTTAGAGGCATTAGCATACATAGTCATATAATGTATGACATTTTTAATTTGATATTCAGATAAACCATCAATATTCCATTCAACTATGGATGTCCCATTATAAAAGACATAATTGAATAAAGTATCTTCATATTGAAGATGTACTGGAGATGGCCTTGGATATTAAGGCTTAATTAGCATACTAGCATTTTTTCTAAGATGTGTTATCTTATTGATTTGACTAGTTTCTCCAGCTTCCATAAACATGGATTCAAGGTTATTAATAAACCCTTCTTCTAATTTTTCTGAATCCCAATCTGATTCAAAATCAGAATTAACTTCAACTTCTTCTTTTATTAGATGAGCTAAATTTTTATTAGACTTTTCTTCCTTTTATTAGATTTTTCTTCTTTTATTCCTAATGAGGAAAGTCCTTTAACAAGTTCTTCACCCACATCTGACTTTTCATCTTTTGCTAGTTTAATATCTAACTTAGATGACTCCATAGGTTTAAATAAAACCCTTTTCTCATAGATTGTAGATGAAGAAGAACTATCTTTCTTTGGAATATAGTCAATTTTTTTTTAAGGTAGAAACTTGGGTTTCTATCCTGGTTAACTACTTTCCAATTGAATCTAATGTTAAATTTGAAAAATTATTTTATTGGATAATTCCTTCTAAACTCCCTTCTCCTTAAAAGGAGAATAAGTAATTTCTTTCTCCTTTTCTGTTTTATAAGATAAGTTTATTGTAGGAGAATGAATGCTTTTAATAAGCTTTCTTTTTGTAGTAAAATAATTTTTATATGCAGTTTCTATAGTATTAAGAAACTCTTTGTCAGAAAAATCTGGATAAGATTTTCCTAACAATTTAAAATAATGTTTAAGAAATTTAGAAAATTCCTTAATTCCATCTTTAGCTTTATAAAGCTGATATTTTTTCTTCCATAACTTTTAATCTTTTTTAGAAAAATTAATAAGAGACCACTTATTCAATGGATCTTCTTCAATTGTTATGACAGCTAAATTTAAGCTATCAAGATTAGCTATACTTTATTTGTGATACCCCATATCTGAAGGAGTAGGACTTTATGGAGTGGGACGAGTATGACTAGACTGACTTTCTTCAGACTTATATTGAGGATGTCTTATGCTTTCCTCAATTTTCTTCATTCCTAATAAGGAAGGTGACCTCCTATGAGATGTTATAGATTCTGAACATGAAGTTCTAAGAGGACAAACAGATTGTAGTGATGGATTATATGATAAATTTGAAAATGATCTCCGATCTGGCTGAAGGATGAATGATCTACTTCTAGAAAATGCAATTTCTACATTTCCATCTTTATGTTCAATGATCTCTTGAATAGATCTTGAGTCTTCCTTTTTAATAGGAACAACTTCTTCTAACATCCTTTTCTCAGGTAAATTAACCTGATCCCATGAGATATTTTTTGGAACCATAAGATTACCTTTTGACAGATTCATTAAAAATAAGGTAGTGTGAGGCCTCACCCGAGCACCGGTCCAATCTGCTAAAGGGAATCGAAATGCTCATTTGGGAAAGAACTCATGAGGAAGCCCTCGAGCTTATTTTGAAAATCATTTTAAAGTCACCACCTTAATTTATTTTTATTTGGGAAAATATAAGGAAAAAACCCATTTGACTCCCATCATTACCCAAAGGAAAAATATCACTAGCCTCGAAACCAAAGAAGATTCGGGGACTAGGTTTTCAGTTTAACAAAACATGTTTGGCCAAGTATTATAAAAGTAACTTAAAATATATTTCATGAACAATTTAAGATGCATGGGCAATTTATAATATGTATGGTCATTGATTCCAATAATAAATACAAGTAATAATCCAAAACAAAATTAACATTACAAATAAAATTCCAAATATAGGAGATACCTCCTCTAGCCCTTATGGGTTCTAGGAAAGCCACACATTCTCCAAACTAATCCTAATAATAAAGCTAAAAAATAAACACAAAGTAAGTGAAGAAGGTGATAGGGGGATAGTTGATTAATTTTAATTGGATTCCATGCCTGAACCAAGCATGTCTATGTATCTCTTTAAATAGGAATCAGAACCCACACAATTCTCCCTTCTTACGAAGAGGTTAGTTTAGCCTAGCCACTTTATCATGTTTTGATTGATTGATTAAAAGATGGTTAAATTAATTAATTAATTTAATCGATTACTGATGTGCTGAAATGCACACTAACAAACTACAAGTGCACAAGTCGTTATCAAGTAATAAAGTAGTGAGTATATGAGTATCATCTCCACCAGGATAGTGTATAAGTACTAGCGCAAACTTCGATTATCGTCTAGTTGATCAAGATGTAGATTAATTAAAAGAAGCTAAATTAACTAAGCTAATAAAAGAAAGCAAGTAAATGATATTGATGGAAATAATCTAGGCAAATCTAATTTAGATATAAATCCCCCTAATTTCTCATATACATCAAACAATGGATTGAATTGGACTCTCACTAAATTAGATAAAAACCTTTCTCAAGTGATTAAATCCCTAACTTCCTAAGTACTCTAGGGGAATCTCTTATCAACCTATAATCAAATAGGAGCAGCATTAAGTTCAAGAGATTAACATCCAAAGAAGTTTTGTAGGTTTATCTCTAGCACCCCAATCAACTCTCTATTCCCACGAGTGATCTATCTATATCAGGGTATCTCTACTCGTCCAATATAGAAAGAATATCCAATCAACAAGCTAGCAATTGATAATTAGAATAATAAGATTTATCATGAAAATAAACCAACCAAAGATGAATTGATTAAAGTTTAAATCCTTTAATCTATACAATAAAAAATAGGGTTCATTACAAATATAATTAATTCATATTAAAATTGAAGAACAAAGATGCAAAAAATAAAAGAGGAAGAAATCTCAAATATATCTTGAAGATGTTCTTTAAATCTTCTCTTCAATCTTCCACTTCCCCTTGGATCTTGGTCTTTGACTTGATTAAATCCTCAATATCTCTAGCCTTCAAGCCTTTCCTATGACTCTAGGGCTTAGCCAACTCTCTTAAATCTCTATTTTTGCTCTGTGGCAGCTCCCCTTAAAATGCTGTTTGATATGATTTATATAGCTAATTTTTAACGTCCCACCACTAGAGCCACCATTGGGATTCCAATGGTGTCTGTCCTATGGGTGAAACCTCAGTGGTGGCTCCGCCCGTGGGAGGCTACTGGATTTTTTTTTCTAATTTGCTCTCATCACACGAGTGGAATCTCAGCTGGTATTTCAGTGGTGTCTATCCCATGGGTGAAACCTCAGTGGTGGCTCCACCCGTGGCTGCCCATCTTTTTCCAAAAGTTTAGCATTTTGGCTTGGATCTTTCACCATTCTGAATCACATTTGATTCATGGCATCATTTGGCACTGGATTAACTAAAAGAACACTAGAAAAACACTAAACAAACAAATCAAACTCAATTTAAGGATAAAATATTATTAAAAACAAAGGGTAAAGTGTAATCAATTAAGTGCTTATCAAATTCTCCCACACTTGAATATTTACTTGTCCTTAAGCAAATTAAATCATAACAATAGTAAGAGATAAAACCTATCATCTCTAGTCAAAGAAATTCAAAAAGATTTACAACAACTTGAAATCAACAAGGCTCAAACATGGTAGCCAAATCAAGAAATCTCTAAAACAAATCTTAAAAATCTGAAACCTAAATTCTAAAGTTACAGGTTTGAGCAAATAATTCCATAGAAACAAAAGTTCAAGCAAAGTAGATTTATAAGGATTTTTCCCATAGGTGCTTGACTACTCACTCGACTTTTCATTGATTGGACATTTCAATTCATGTTTTTTTTTTAATTAACTAAGGAGCCCAACTTGTTTGAATTGTCATCCTAGCCTTTTTACGCGAATGCAAACACTTGTGGTGTCAGCCCCTGGTTACTCAACTAGAATCACACATTCAAATGGCTACTGGCACTATTCATATTCTCAATCCCTTGTGTTTAAAGAGTCAAGAATAGAGGAATATGTAAACATTTTCAAAGCTCCTTTGCATAATCTTTTTTTTTTATATATATATACTTATTTCTTCTTTTTTTTTTTCAAGAAAAATAGCCAAGCCATCTAAGGTATTAAGCATTTCTACTAAACTAGAACAAAAGTAACAGTGGAATAAAATAGGCTCAAAAAGATTAACTAAAGTTTCAAATTGTAGGCAAAAAGATTTGCAAAAATTTAATTTCCTAATCATGACCACCACATTCAAGCCACACTGCAACAAGTCATTATCATAGCAAAATTAGACCAATTTATCACTAGAGAGAGTTAATTTCAAATCAAACTATCACCACAATTCAATTTACTCAATCACAAGATTCAATAAAAGATAGGGCACAATAATATACCTCTCCCCCACACTTAAGTAACACGTTGTCCCCAATGTGTTATAAACAAGGAAAATGAACAAGTACAAGAGAGAAGTCACTGCCCTGAATGATGAACCATATGAATCATGCTGGTGCTCCTTCCAGTAATAATGTGCCATTATCAATGTGTTTGCATAGAGAAAAATCAAACTACAACCAAAATAAGATCCATTCAAAGTAAAATAAAAATAAAATAAAAATAAAAACTAAAATAGACCATCAATGGGTTGCCTCCCATTCAACACTTCTTTAACATCATATTAGCTAGACGTTATTGTTATTCATGTTCCACCAATGGCTCAAAGGTTTCCTTATGCTGTCTACCTCCATAAACCAAGATAAAAAAGAATATGCAAAGGTTGTGGCCTTTGCATAGCCTTCTTGTAGCAATAAAAATTATTTTTGATTCTTTATGGCGTGCAAACCTGAGCTTGCAAGGTTTAGAATCAATGTCGAACAATCTTACCCACGGACTAGATGTAAGGATTTCAGCTTTGGCACCTAAGAGAGTAGGCATGTCACAGATATCAGCCACCTCGTGCAATTCCAAGATGCTCCACCCAAATTCACCAACCTGAAGTTTCAACTCCTCCACAAAATAAATTTTCTTTCTAAAGAAAATTTAGAGACTGCAAATATTGGCCACATACTTTATTCTCTAACAAATATGCACTTAGAGAAAGTTGGTAAGGGTCTAAGATCAGTTGTGGCTAGGTGTTCATTTGATGGAATTTGGGGTATAGGAAGGGTGGTTATTGGGGTTGTGAGTGATTTATTGTCATTCTCTTCAAAGAGTGGGAGGGCTAGAAAAATAGGGGAAGTGTGATTTTCAGCATGCATAGCGTCCCCCTCCATGCTTTCCCATAACTCACTATCATCAGAAGAGAATTCTTCAATACTTGACTCCATTCCACCCATGTCACATTGTTCAATTTGGGATTGCACATTTAGACGATTAGATTCATCAAGTTCTTTGTGTAACATTCCCAAATTGGCCGCACCATTCTCGTTTTCCTCATTGTCATCATCCCAAAACTAATTGATGGCAGTGGTCTTATGTTGTTCCTCGGGAATGGCTTTGGTTTCACTGGGCAAATGACCTTCAGGTCTCTCACTTAGTAGTTTCAAAATTTGCCCAATGAAATTCTCTAGATTGTGAAGAAAAGTCCGTTGGTGTTCCAAAGCTGTCTTGATGCTCTGAAATCTTTTCTCTGTAGCTTCCACTAAAGTCACAAACATCTCTTCCAACCTCTGCTCCTCTTGTGCATGCTTGGCATCCTCCAATGTAGTGTCCATTTCAAATTGAGTTAGGAAGTCAACTGCTAATGCTTCATTTCTTTTGTCTAGTTCCCTAACTCAATTCTCCGTAGACACCGTGAATCTTTCTAATGCAAGCTCAAGAGGTGACTTCTCTGTTGGTGCTTCCTATCCATATTCCTCTGGGAAATCGGTGTGATAGATGTACCCATGATTGTAATACTGATTTCCCTGATATTCCCATTCTGTATTCAGGTAAAAGTTTCAATCTTGATAGTTTCAATCAGCCATGGAGAAATTTTTCTTTTTTCATTTTTTCTGGAAACACAAACTTAAAATAAAATAAAAACATAAAATAATAAAAACAAATAAAATAGTAAGAATAAAATAAATAAAACAAGGAAAGCAAAAACAAAAAACAAATACAAAAATTAAAAAAAAAACTAGATCAATAATCTCTATTAATATTGCTAATATTACAAAACTATCCCCAGCAACGGCACCAAAAACTTGATGTGCCGAAATGCACACTAACAAACTGCAAGTGTATAGGTCATTATCAAGTAATAAAGTAATGAGTATATGAGTATCATCTCCACGAGGATAGTGTATAAGTACTAGTGCAAACTTCGATTATTATCTAGTTGATCAAGATGTAGATTGATTAAAAGAAGCTAAGTTAACTAAGCTAATAAAAGAAAGCAAGTAAATGATATTGATGGAAATAATCTAGGCAAAGCTAATTTAGATATAAATCCCCCTAATTTCTCATATACATCAAACAATGGATTGAATTGGACTCTCACTAAATTAGATAAAAACTTTTCTCAAGTGATTAAATCCCTAACTTCCAAAGTATTCTAGGGGAATCTCTTCTCAACCTATAATCAAATAGGAGCAGCATTAAGTTCAAGAGATTAACATCCAAAGAAATTTTGTAGGTCTATCTCTAGCACCCTAATCAACTCTCTATTCCCATGAGTGATCTATCTATATCAGGGTATCTCTACTCGTCCAATATAGAAAGAATATCCAATCAACAAGCTAGCAATTGATAATTAGAATAATAAGATTTATCATGAAAATAAAACAACCAAAGATGAATTGATTAAAGTTTAAATCCTTTAATCTGTACAATCAAAACTAGAGTTCATTACAAATATAATTAATTCATATTAAAATTGAAGAACAAAGATGCAGAAATAAAAGAGGAAGAAATCTCAAACATATCTTGAAGATGTTCTTTGAAATCTTCTCTTCAATCTTCCACTTCCCCTTTGATCTTGGTCTTTGATTTGATTAAATCCTCAATATCTCTAGCCTTCAAGCCTTTCCTATGACTCTAGGGCTTAACCAACCCTCTTAAATATCTACTTTTGCTCTGTGGCAGCTCCCCTTAAAATGTCGTCTGATCTAATTTATATAGCTGAATTTTAACGTCCCACCACTAGGGTTCCAGTGGTGTCTGTCCCTCGGGTGAAACCTCAGTGGTGGCTCCATCTGTGGGAGGCTACTAGATTTTTTTTTTCTAATTTGTTCTTATCACACAGGTGGAATCTCAGGTGGGATTTTAGTAGTGTCTATCCCATGGGTGAAACTTCAATGGTGGCTCCACCTGTGGCTGCCCATCTTTTTCTAAAAGTTTAGCATTTTAGCTTGGATCTTTCACCATTCTGAGTCACATTTGATTCATGGCATCATTTGGCACTGGATTAACTAAAAGAACTCTAGAAAAACACTAAACAAACAAATCAAACTCAATTTAAGGATAAAATATTATTAAAAACAAGGGGTAAAGTGTAGTCAATTAAGTGCTTATCAATTACCAAGTTGATTAGCTAGCAACCTAGATGAATCAATTTAATCAACTAACTAAAATAGACAATAACCAAAAAGAAAGGAGAAGAAGATTACCTTATGCTTTCACCACTTGGGGACATAAAGCGAATGAAGCGGACGACCAGATCACAATTCCACCTTCTCCACGCAAGAGACACAAGTATTGGACCACCATAATGTAATTTCACCTTCTCCACACGATGGACATGAGCCTTGGGAAAGAGACTTGCCTCGAATAGGCGGACGAAAAGCCTTAAACTAGTCGAGTAGGAATCAACAAGAAACCACCCAACGTGCTTTGAAAAGCAAGGAGCAGAAGCAAAGTAATTTACTTGAAGTTTGTGCTTTTTAAGCCTCCAAGTCTGTGTGTTTTAAGAGTGGAGAGACCACCTCTATTTATAGGGGAAGAATGAAGCATAGAGGCTGAAATTTCTAATATATGAGCAAAAATACGCCATTGGTGCTGCACAAGCCTCTGCGGCACTGCAGAGGTCTCTACGGTAGTGCTGCAGAGTGCTTTGCGGCACCGCAAGAGGCTATGCTACAATGCCATAGAGCTATGTGGCAATCGGCTGTGATTCGCCCATTCTGCCTATTTTTGCCATTTCTCGGCTATGATTGCGTTGCACCCGTTACTGAGTCTCAAATGTTTTGATAATGATTTAAGAGTCTTGATTGATTTGTTTCCAAACTGAATGGTTTATAATTCTAAAAAGTGCATAATTAAGAGTTCACAGTTGCCCCCTCATCATGATTGCTCTATCTGGTAGGTAGTTCTGATGAGTGTGAACTTTAGAATGAAGAGGATACCCCCGATATGTTTGGGAGTAGCAGGAAGTTATGATGAGTATGAATTTTAGAATGAAAAGGATGCCCCCCGTATATTTGGGAGCAGTTGGAATGAAGAGGGTGCCCCCGATATATTTGGGAGCAGTTGGAATGAAGAGGATGCTCCTAGTATGTTTGGAAGCGGCAGGAAGTTAGAATGAAAAGGATGCCCCCGGTATATTTAGGAGCAGTTTGAATGAAGACATTCCTGTCTGATAGGATCTACAAGTAATATTCTTGTCTGGTAGGAATGATAATGACGATCCTATCAAGTAGGATCTAGGAGTAATGTTCCTGTCTAGTAGGAATGGCAAATCACTAGTCCTGTCTGGTAGGAGTGATGATGACGATCCTGTTTGGTAGGATCTGAGAGTAATATTTCTGTCTGGTAGGAATAGCAAAGCATTGGTCCTTTCTGGTAGGCACAATTATCCTTTCTGGTAGTATTGGCAATTTATCAGCCTTGTCTGGTAGGAGCAGAATATCTGTATTACAAAAATCCTCTGTATGTTGAATCTTAAGTAACAGTGGCCAAATGCTTGGAGGAGACTATTGTGATCATATAGAAATTTACTGTTCTGAATTCTGACTTGAGAAGGGTTCACTACTGCATTCCCGCGTGAAAAGTTACTATGCAGAAGGTACTATTTAAAGGTGTGCCACCTCTCACTTTTTGCAACTTTTCTCATTTGTCAAATTTTGGTTCTCTATCTAGAAACCATTCTCTTTGACTTCTCTCTAAAATGGATTCCCCCTCTAGTAGTCGCCATACCAGGAGTTACCAAGTACCAAGGCATGATCCTAACCCGGCAGACTTGCTGCAGGAACCGGAACAGGACATGTCTAGTACCGACATCATGGAGGTATTTACCATTTTGCCCTTCCTTCCTGTTGCAATGTTAGTTCATCAAAAATATATGCATGTAAAATAAAAGTTTTTTTTTTTTTTACAAAGACTACAACCATTAGATTGAGAGGCGGTAGATCAAATCTATCTGCCGTCTCTACTTACCTGGAGACTCATCCTCGAGTCCGAGGGTTGATTGAGCCATTTGGATTGCTAGGATTTTTGTCCTTGGATTATACCCAAGAGGGTAATATCCCTTTGCTATGAGCATTGGCAGAGAGGTGGTGGGATACCACGGACACTTTTCATGTTCCATATAGGGAGATGACTATGACCCCTTTGGACTTGCGATGTTAGCTGGTTTGCCATTTCGACCTAAAGCCTTAGAGCTTTATCCTACTTGGACCTCTATCTCATCAGAGGCTATGGTTGACTTATTGGGCGTTGACCTTCCCCGAGGCGATCCATATGGCCCTTATTCTTAGCTCCGAGGGCAGATTGACATTTATACTTATGACGTGGGAGTCCTTTCAGATGAGTAGGTTGCTCGCTTGCTGATTCTAATGATATTAGGCTACTCATTCTGCCACACACGGAGGGATACCATTAATCTAAACATTTTGTGCTCACTAGAGGATTTATCCATTATTAGGAAATTTGACGGGGAAGGTGCAGCTTTGTGTGTGATGTACCAAGAGATGTTTGACTTATCTCGAGGTGTGTTCACTGCTTTAAGAGGGACTCATATCATCTAAGAGGTATGCTTCTATCTTTCTACTTCTGTCTTGTACCCACTATCCTTGTGTCTTATGATTATTTTCCTTTGCGCAATATTGGGCCTAAGAGCACTTCCCTTTTCTTACTTCTGCTTTAAGGGATCGTACAGCAAATCATATCTCGAGGGCTATCTTTGGCAGACACATAATCGCCATCATCAAGAGAGATACGATTTTCACCATATTCTAGATTTCTTCTCTTGTTTAGTATCATCATAGGTATGCACATATGCTTGGCACATCATCTTCATCACTCATTCTGATATTCTATTTTTCCCTACTGTTCTTTTTTTTTTTTCACAGGTCTGGTGGTTACCTTTCGCTGATAAACTTTAACTCATCACTCCATATCATGAGTATGGCATGGCTTTGTCTTCCCACTGCCTCCTTTTACGTTTCTACTAATTTCATGTTTTTCCTTGGTGAGAGAGTTTGCGGCCAGATTACAAGAGAGAGGATTGTCTCAGCTGATCGCCCTGCTGAGATGCGATATGGATCGCGCATCCCTTATCAGGATTCATTAGTAGTAGGCCTTCCAATTGAGCCTTTCTTGGACCTTACGGGTGACTATAGGAGCTTTTGCATGCATCGCCTACTACCTTGCGTCCCATTTCTTCTAGGATGGGCTAGTTATAGATCTTCTACCACAGGATCAGTTCATACTTCTGCTCTTAGGAGGAGTAGTGGTCTGAGGTTTACTGCAAATGCCCCTTCTGATAGGTCTGGACTAAGTGAGCAAGTAAGTTTTCCTGCCTACTTATTGGCAAGAGAGGACTTGAATTATGTTTCTTCTGATCATGGCATGGCTCGATATGAGATCCCTCATGACCTCCCCATTGATTTTATCCCATTTCTAGATTATATAGGCGAGGTATGTGCTTTTACCCCCTTTCTTGAGCTTACTTTTTGTCACTTAATGCAGTTTCTTACTCATCTTTTCTTTATGCAAATCCCTAAGGATTGGGCTCGCCATAACTATGAGATGGTTCATTGTTTGAGGACAGCATTGTCCGTGACTCTCACTTTGAGTGGTCGTGATGAGGGAGATGATGCAAATCGGAGGAGGAGACATAGGCGAGGCTGGCATTAGCTTTCCTCCTATTATGCAGATGTTATGCTGACTTTATGTATGATTATGTATGCATGTATGCATGTTGACGTGAAACTTGACTCATGTTCTATTTTATTAGTATGATACATGGATGTTATGACTTCATTATGCAAGGATTTGACTTATGTATGTTATGAATGCACTTGTTCTATGAATGTATGCGTGATAGGGCTCCCCCATCTTTGCCTTTTGTTCTCTCCCCCATTTTTTCGTTAAATTCCGCTCAAATACTGCATGATCTATAAAAGGGAAGGGTCGCGGTAGCTTGCGATGACATGTGTCAGGGGTACGACAACTGATGGTCCTGTGTAGTGCTGCACAGCCTCATACAGCTGCCGTAGAGCAGCTTAGGGCACTGCATTAATGTTTATCGTAGTGCGGCATAAGGACTTGAGGAAACCCACACTCTTCTGTGGCAATCCCAGCAAGAATCTTCAATTTTCCCCTATATATACCCCTCTCATGGCTTAGAAATCCTCACAACTGCAAACAGTACTTCTCCTGCTATCTTCTCTTTACTTTTCTCTCATCTTTTCCTCAAATTTTCCCTTTTTTTCACTCATAGAGCCCTATTTTAGCCATTTAATGCATTTATAAACCAAAAACCTTGAGCAAATGGAGCGCATTAACTTAGGGACTTTTGGGATTAGCGCCATGCCAACCTTAGGGGGGTTCGAGTGGATTGGAACTTTTTGAGGGCTTGTCTGAAATTCTAGGATCCTGAGGTGCATGTTTTTAGATTTGGGGCTGGCATGGATGAGATGTGCCCTACTTTTGAAGAATTCAGTGTGTTACTGGGATCTAATCCTGAAGCTAACTTAGTTGCCCCCACACTGTGAGTGGAGTACTTCAATTCATTTCTGAGGCTCTTAGGATTGGACACTGCAACTGCGAGCCCTATGGTTGTGAATGATTGGGTGGACCTAACTATTATAATTATCGAGTTCTATGATCCCCGAGGTTTTGATGATAAGGAATGGTAGGATCGTCGGATGAATGCTTAGCTTTTTGTATAACTGTCGGGTATCTCTTTATAGGTTCAACTGGTTAAGGGGACATTAAGATAACTAAGCTGATATTTTAAATGGCCGAAGGTTGCTTTATAGCTGGGATTATCTTAGCATAGACAATTCTTAGTTTGGATTGAGCTTACAAAAGTGATGGGCCTTGGTATTTGAGTCTAATCATTCTGCAGGTATGCTTTTCCTCCTCCTTCTCCTTTCTCTTTCCCCTTTCCTTTCTTACTTAGCTATGTTTCTGCACAAATTTAGCTAAGGGATCATCTAAAGGTGGTTGCTCCTTACATAATTTATTTCTATTACATACTTTTCTCTATTATTTTGGAGAATCAGGTCCACATAGTTCTAGTTACAATACATCACTATACAAAGTATTGCTTTAATTGATCCAAGTTGCAAGGATTGGAGAATTCAATTTTGTCCAAATCCATGAGAATGGCACCTCTATCTGTCAAGATGCATTTAAGCATATAAGGTCCAACCCAGTTTGGTCTAAATTTGCCTTTAGGTTTGTGGATTGGGGCTCGAATTTCCTTTAAGGCCAAGTTTCCTTCTTGTAGTCCCCTATCCCCTTACTTTCTTATTGAAATGTCGAGATAACTTTTGTTGATAACCCTGTAGTCGATACAATGCATCCATTCTCTTTTCTGCAATAGCATTCAACTGATCATGATAACTTTTAATCCATTCTATCTCATCAATCTGACTTTCTTTTATGATCCTGGCTGATTTGATTTCCACCTCAACCGACAGCACAGCTTCCATTCCATATACTAATGAGTAAGGAGTTGCCCCAGTTAGTATAAAGATGGAAGTCCTATATCCCTATAGAGCAAATGGTAATTATTGATGCTAGTGCTTATGATTATCAGTCATCTTTTGCAGGAAGGATTTGATGGTTTTGTTTGCTGCTTCAACCACCCCATTAGTTTGTGGTCGATAAAGAGATGATCTATGATGCTGGATCTTTTCTTTTTTCAAGAGATGCACTACTTCTTTCTGAAAATGAGACCCATTATCTGTAATAATCTCAAAGGTACTCCAAACATACAAAGGATGTTAGTTTGGATGAAATGAGCCACTCTTTTTGAATCCAGTACACGGTAAGGTGCCGCTACTACCCACTTTGTAAAGTAATCAACCGCTATAAGGATGTATTCATGACCAGCAAATGATTTGGGATTTATTCTTCCTATGACATCAATGCCCCAAGTTGCAAAAGGCCAAGGGGTGGTTATGGGTTGCAAGCGCATAGGAGGTTGCTTTTGTAGTTTGGCATACATCTGGCATTTATGACATCTTCATACAAACTTCGCACAGTCTTCATTCATAGTGAGCCAAAAATATCCCAGATTTGCAATTTTTTAAGCCAACGCAATCCTATTCATGTATGGCCCTTCTTCCCCTCCATGGACCCATTCCATGATCTGTTGTGCTTCCTTTTCAGTCACGCATCTCAAATGTATGTTATCCCATGCCCTTTTATACAAAACATCTCTGTTTGGTAGGAAATTGCTGGCTAATTATCTTAGAGTTCGTCGTTCTGATTTAGAAGCCCCTTCCGGATACTTCCCATTCTTAAGATAATTGAAGATGTCCCAAAACCAAGGTTTCTGATTAGCTAGTTGAATATTCATGCACAAAGTATAGTACCCTAGTTCTCGCTTCACTTCAATCACCACAGGTTTGATTATTTCCCCATCTCTCATGTCTAGCATTGATGCAAGTGTTGCTAGAGCATCTACAAATTGATTCTTGGCACGAGGCAAATAATGGAAAGATAATTCATGAAAATTTTCTGTGAGATCATCTAAGCGCTTATGGTAAGGAACCAAACACTCTTCTCTTATCTTCCATTTCCCAAGTGCTTGAGACACAATTAGATTTGAATCTCCATAGACCTCTAAGTAATCAATCCTTAAATTCACAGCAACATCTAGGCCAGCTATGTAGGCTTCATACTCTACCTCTTTATTCATCACTTCAAAAGCTATCTTGACAGCCATAGGTAGATTTTCTTCCTCAGGGGTGACTATAACAATTCCAGCACTATACCCTTTGCTATTAGCTACACCATCGAAGAGCAATTTCTAGACTTTAGGCTCAATTTGCATGATCTCTTCATCAAAAAATTCTGGTTTTGACCAATTACTGTCAATTAGGGCTGCAGCTAATTGATTTGCTATCACACTCCCTTTTATAGCTTTCCTCTGGACATACTTCAAATCAAAAGCTACAAGAACCACCATCCATCTTGCCATCTTATTGTCAAAAATTGGTCTTTCCATGAGAAACTTTAAAGGACTCTTGTTAGCCAGAACATGGGTAGTATATGAACTCAAATAATGCTGAAGCTTATGACATACCCATACCAAAGCAAGGCATAACTTCTCGATTTGATTGTACTTGAGCTCATAAGCGAGCATGTGCTTACTGAAGTAATAAATGTCATTTTCTTTATATGATTCAACAGCATTTTGGGTGAGCATTGCCCCTATGGCTTCTTTTGTGATGGAGAGGTACAGTAGTAAAGGCTTTCCAAGTCTTGGTGGTTGCAATATAGGAGGACTTAACAAGTACTTTTTGATTTTCTCGAAAGCTTTCTGACAATCATCATTCCATTGCTTAGAGGTTCCCTTTTTTAGCAACTTGAAGATTGGACTACAAATGTCTGCCAGCTGAGCTATGAACCGACTAATATATTGTAGTTGTCCAAGGAAGCCTCTAATTTTTTTTTCTGTCTTAGGTGCTGGCATCTCCAAAATAGCTTTTGACTTTACTAGATCTACCTCTATTCCTCTCTTACTTACCATGTACCCCAAAAACACTCCAGATGATGCCTTAAATATGCACTTGGTGGGATTCAACTTTAGATTATATTGGTAGAGTCTAGAGAAAAATTGCCCTAAAGTGTGTAGGTGATCCTCTGCTATTTCATACTTGATTACCATGTCATCGACATATACCTCAACATCCTTATGTATCATGTCATGAAAGATTATAGTAGTCATCCTTTGGTAAGTCGCCTCTACATTCTTCAATCCAAAAGGCATAACTCGGTAGCAGTATGTACCCCACTCAGTTACAAAAGCAGTCTTTTCTTTGTCAGGAGGATGGACCTAAATTTGGTTGTACCCCGCATATAAATCAGTCAAGGAGACTACTTCATATCTGGCTATGCGGTCAGCTAAGAAGTCAATATAAGGTAATGGGAAATCATCCTTGGGGCAAGCTTTATTTAAATCCCGATAATCCACGCATATCCTGACTTTCCCATCTTTTTTCGGTACTAGAACAATGTTTGCTAACCAAGAAGGATACGTGATTGGCTCAATGAACCCATTGCCTAATTGCTTGGTGACTTCTTGCTTGATCTTTAAGGATAACTTTGGCTTCAATCGTCGTAGTTTCTATTTAATGGGCTTTACATGCTCATAAGTAGGAATTTTATGAACAGCTATAGCTGGATCTAGCCTAGCCATATCCTTGGGTTCCCAAGTAAAGTAATCTAAGAAGTCTTGGATCATTTTACTCAAGTTGTCCATGCCATGACATGATGATGTAATGAATGTAGTTTTTGGTTTTTCATTCATGCCAAAACTTATTGATTCTTTGCCATTTTTTATTTCATTTAATATTTCATTCAAATTAGATTCAAGACAAGGAAAAGGAAAGGAAATAGGAAGCATAGGATCATAAGAAGAAAAGTTGAGCTTTTTATTATGAATAAAAGAGTCGTTGTCCATTATTACATCAAAATTAAAAGAAAGACCAAAAGGTTTGACTATTGACTCAAATAAGGAATTGGAACTACAAGACTCTGACTTAAATGTAAACTCGAACTCGAATTTTGACTTAGACTCAAACTCTGGTTCAGACTTGGACTCTAGCTCAGACTTTGACTCAGACTTGCCACCCTCTCCTTTCTTCTCATAATACCAATTGTCAAGTCAGGTTTTAGTTGTTTGGATGAATTTGGTTAAGTCAGCCACTTCTTCATCTCTTAACATGCAAATTTGCTCAAAGAAAGCAGCCTCCATATTATCCTCCCAATCTTTCTCTAACATGAAAACTTGTTCATAGTCTTTTAAGGAAAGCTTGACATCAAAGAAAAGTTCAAAACCAGGGATTAGCTTCTTAGTAATGGGACAGACCTAAGGCTATGGAAAACCACAGTATGGGAAATTCTCATCGTCCTTCACAAAGTATCCATTAAGTGTTTTGAAATAAGGGCGCATGGGCCAATCATATGACTCACCTTTCTTGAGGGCTGCCATTTTCTCTTTAGCCCTTTTCTCTGCCTCAGCTAGATCTTCTTTTGTAGGTTTGTAACGAAGACCAAATGGCAGGTTAGCCACAAGGTATTCTTTGGACTGGCTCACTCCTTGCTGCCTCTTGCCCAGTCCTAATCTAAGAAAATAATTCATTTTTCTCAACATATTAGCCATAGCAATATTTCTATAAGGGTCAAAATCAAAAGGCATAAGCTCGAGCTCTTTACCTCCTTTTTTCTCTATGAATTGTACTGTCTCAAAGGCAAAACCTGATAATGGCAGAGTTGGTAGCTCAGGCTGTATCTTCAAAATTGGCACAGAACTTGGGACCTCACTTTTCCTATGCATATCCCCAGTAATAGTGACAATAGAAGATCTATAAGGAAATTTTAGCTTTTGATGGAGGGAAGAGGGAATAGCTTTAGCTTGATGTATCCAGGGTCGTTCAAGGAGGAGATTAAAGCATGCTGGTACATCAATAACTTGAAATGGATATGATAAGCAATAGATCTAATGATGACATCCAAGGTAGCCACACCCAGGACCTCTTTCTTTGTATTGTCATACGCCCTTACAATCTGAAGTCTGAAACCTCTAACCCCAAGCAACTTACTACTTTTAATGGACTGACATTCAAAGTAGACCCATTGTCTATCAATACCATAAGAACTATTTTCCCTTGAGTAAGGATTGTTATGTATAAGGCATGGTTGTGATTCAGCTCCCTTTTGGGTAGGTCATGGTCATTAAAAGAGATGGAGGTAGCTTTTGTGGTGTTGGTGAGAAAGGCCACTAAAGTCTCAGGGGTGATGTCTATGGGAGCTTGGCATTGGTTCAACACCTTGCAAAGAGCTTGGTGATAAGGGTAAGATGATTGGATAAGGCTCTAGATAGATATGTTGGCTTAGGTTTTTTTCAACTGCTTAAGGATGGGATCTTCGTCAGGTTCAGTGCTTCCTTTCATTTTCTCAGCAGGGGGTGGGATAGGTTGGATAGGTGGTTGGTCATCTTGTTGGGTAGGTGCTTGGTAGATCCTCCACTCCTAATTATAGCATCAATCTCTTCCACAAGATTACTCAAATCTAAAACACAACAATATTCAAAAGATGAACGAATCAAAGAGATAGGATCAACTTTGAGATTAGTGGCAGCGATGAGGTTAATTTGGTGGTTAGGGAGAGGATTGGTGGAAATGTTGGGTCTTGGTTTGGGAGGTATGATGTCCCCACTGTCTATAAGATCTTGTATTTTATGCTTCAAATTCTGACACATTTCTGTTTTATGGCCAACCCTTTGGTGATACTCACAGTATTCATTAGGATTGTGATTTGTAGGAAGTGGGTTAGGAAGAGCTCTTGGTTTTAGGGGCTTGATCAACTTGGCTTCTAAGACTTTCTTGTATACCACAACCAGAGGAACCCATAATTCAATAAAGGACCTTCTCTCCAATCTTAATGGCTGATGATGAGAAATGGCAGATATCTCCTCTTCCTTCTTATTATTTAAGGCAGTGACATTAGCTTGGGAGGGAGTACTCTTCTTGTATCTATTATGGGTGGTCTCGTCTTTGATGTGGCCACTTTAGATCAAATCGTTTATTTTGGAAGCAGTGGCAATAAGGGCTTTAAAGCTCAGGAGGTATTATGTGAGGAGATGATTTTAGTATACTGGCAAAAGGTTCTTCACAATTATATCAACCTGCTCTTGCTCAGTTGGTCGATTAGCCATTTGGGCTGCCTTTTCTCTCCACCTCCTAAGGAATAAGGAGAAAGATTCCTTCGAGTTCTGCTTGGTAGTCTCCAAATCTCTCCTTGTGATATCCACTTTAATGTTGTACTCATACTGCTTAACAAATGTATTGCAGATATCATCCTAAGTCCTTTTCTTACTTATATCCAGGTCTAAAAACCATTAGCAGTTCCAGTGAGAGATTGTTGAAACAATTGGGCAAGGAGCTCATTATCAACCCCCAAAGGAGCAATTGCCCCCACATACATCTTCAAGTGTGTCTTAGGGCAAGTTGTCCCATTGAATCTATTTAGCATTGGCATTTTGAACTTTGGTGGAATTCTAGCATTAGGAAAGAGGGCTAATGAACTGGCATCAATCACATCATCATGCTTCTTCATGTTTTTTAGGGCTTTTTCCATAACCTCAAACTTTTCCATTAAGGCTTTAGCTTTCATATGGGAAGAAAATTTCTCTCCTTGAAAAAGATTCAAAGGAGAAGGAGTGGTAGAATAAGTGGCATTTGGTATTTGGGAAATGATAGGTGATGGGGTAACATCTAGAATTAGGACAGAGGGTGAAATGATATTTGGAATGCAAAGTGCATCAACTATAGCCTTTCCTTTATCAGTCAAGTCAATAGGGACATTGGGGGAAAAAGAGGTATTTGCAGTAGCTTGGGTCATGTTTGGAATGGTTTGGATTGGTGTAGTATTTGAACTAAGGTCGGCTCGACTCATCATAGCTTGAACCTCCTCTAAAATGGACTATCTCTGCTCTTTGAACTAAGCTCACTGGGCCTCCAAAACAGCTTGAAAATTCCTTTCTTGCTTTAAGAGAAGATTTGTTAAGAATGAATTCAACTAGGCCTCTTCCTCCATATTAGTTGCATTCAGACAACTTTCTTTCAATCCACTTGTTCCCTCGACCATCTTAGGTACCTTGTGATAAGGAAAAAAGGAAGACAAAATGAGTATAAGACCAAGGTAATACAACAGGATGACAGACCTTTGGGCTAGCAATAGTATTTTGAGGGATGGGTATTTTAGTGAACTATAGGCTTGGTGAGCTCTCCGCTTGTTTCAAGGTTCTTAGATGATGAATGTATGCATGAATGTATGTGTGCATGAATGAAAAGTCATTTCATGAATTCAATAAGGCTTCTTTTATGGTACATACAACCTAAGGTCCAAGTTCTAAGTTCATTACATGAAAGTGACAAGGTAGCTTGGTTTAGGGTACCCGTCACACTAGAGCAACGATATACCTAACCATATGTGAGTCAAAGAGCCTCACGTGGGTCCATTAGTATATGCATACTTGTTACACCTTTGAAAGGATCAAAGGATTCGTTACGGGGTGGATGATTTCACTATTGGCAAATAGACCCAAGGAGGGTTACCCACTCAATGTTACTCACTATCCGTTGTCTTCCTAAAACTAGGTTAAAGGCAAAGAGCCTATGCAAGTGATGCATGCAAAGTTACAATTATTTTAAAAGGCCAAACTTTTTAAAACCAATTAATAGTCCTCTTATTTTTTCCTTTTAAAAAGAAAATTTGTCCCCAATGGAGTCACCAACTGTGAGGCCTTGCTCGAGCACCGGTTTGATCTGCTAAAGGGAATCGAATTGCTCATTTGGGAAAGAACTCACTAGGAAACCCTCGAGCTTATTTTGAAAATCATTTTAGAGTTGCTACCTTAATTTATTTTTATTTGAGAAAATATAAGGAAAAAACCCATTTGATTCCCATCATTACACAAAGGAAAAAGATCACTAGCCTCGAAACCAAAGAGGATTTAGGGACTAGGTTTTCAATTTAACAAAACATGTTTGGCCAAGTAATATAAAAGTAACTTAAAATATATTTCATGAACAATTTAAGATGCATGGGTGATTTATAATATGTATGGTCATTGATTCCAACAATAAATACAAGTATAATCCAAAATAAAATTAACATTACAAATAAAATCCCAAATATAGAGGATACCTCCTCTAGCCCTTATGGGTCTAGGAAAGTCACACATTCTCCAAACTAATCCTAATAATAAAGTAAAGAAATAAACAGAAAAGTAAGTGAAGAAGGTCATAAGGGCATAGTTGATTAATTTTAATTGGATTCAATGCCTGAACTAAGCATGCCTATGTATCCCTTTGAATAGGAATCAGAACCCACGCAGTTCTCCCTTTTTATGGAGAGGTTAGTTTAGCCTAGCCACTTTATCATGTTTTGATTGATTAATTAAAAGAGGGTTAAATTAATTAATTAATTTAATTGATTATCGAGTTGATTAGCTAGCAACCTAGATGAATCAATTTAATCAACTAACTAAAATAGACAATAACCAAATAGAAAGGAAAAGAAGATTACCTTATGCTTTCGTGGCTTAGGGATGTATGGTGGATGAAGCGGATGATTGGATCACAATCCCACCTTTTCCATGCAAGAGACACGAGCCTTGGACCATCAGAATGCAACTTCACCTTCTCCACACGACGGACACGAGCCTTGGGCAAAAGATTTGCCTCGACCAGGCAGGCGAAAAGCCTTAAACTAGTCGAGTAGGAATCAAAGAGAAACCACCCAATGTGCTTTACAAAGCAAGGAGCAGAAGCAAAGCAATTTACTTGAAGTTAGTGCTTTTTAAGCCTCCAAGTTTGTGTGTTTTAAGAATAGAGAGATCACCTCTATATATAGGGGAAAAATAAAACATAGAGGCTGAAATTTCCAATATGGGAACAAAAATATGTCGACAGTGCTGCATAAGCCTCTACGGCATCGTAGAGGTCTCTATGACAGTGCCATAAAGTGCTTTGTGGCACCGCAAGAGGCTCTGTGACAATGCCACGAAGCTATGCGGCAATCGGCTGTGATTCGCCTGTTCTGCCTATTTTCGCCAGTTGTCACTCGTTTCTCATCCATTTTCCACAATTCTAATTGTGTTGCACCCGTTACTGAGTCTCGGATGTTTTGATGATGATTGAAGAGTCTTGATTGATTCATTTCCTAACTGAATGGTTTATAATTTTGAGAGGTGCAGAATTAAGGGTTCATGGTAGCAGTTCCTTTTGGAGTAATAAGCTATATTGATGATTCCCTTAAATTAGGGACAATAGTATTCATTGCTTTATAATGAATTCTATAGATAAGAATTACATTTTCAGATCTAGGCAGCATATCGTATCCCTCAGTTTTAATATCTAAACTAAGTGCACATAATAAGTGCAGATCAGAGAGAGATAATGTGAAATTTGGATAGCATGAAAAATAAATTGGACCATCACATAAGGTTGATTCAAGCACTCCCAATAAGGAGTCATGAAATTTATTATTCCTTTTATCTCTCACACAAAGAATAATCGAAGTATTTAGCACCAATCTAGTTACTGGCTTTAAAGCAACTTGTACCATTCCAATATGAAGGAACTAATATTTTTCTTGATGTTTAGCCATTAGATCTTGAGATAACATGTTAAAAGAACTGACTCCTTCATAGATTGGAATAGCCTGGTCAATAGTCTAGATAATATAATCAAACTTAAAAGAGAAATGAGTGTTAGACTTGTAAATAGCAAAGGCACTAATAGCTGGAAGTTTCTAGTTGTGAAGATTTTGTTCAACATTTTCTAATAATAATATTTGCTTATTTTTTGATTTTTTATTATTATTGTTACTTAAGCTAGATGAGCTATTAGTAAAGTTACCCAAACTTTCAAAGAGTCTATCCATAGTTTAAGATCACTATTAACAATTTAATCTGAGTCCAACAATGCCTGTCCTTGGCTCAATAGGACAAATTAGAAACTCGACTTGGGTTTCACAAAAACTATAAGATAAATCAAAGAGAGTATTGGCTCTAATATCAGTAGGGGAAGCTAGTGCAAAATAAGTAATAACATCAAAGTAATAATTAAAATATAGATTATCAAATAATAATCTAAACAATATAAACAGAAAGTAAAGATCAAATATATGATTATAAGAAATTTTAGAAGCATATATTACTTATAGAAAATAGTAGTGAATACAGTGGAGAGAACTTAATAGAAAATATTTAATAATCACACTCTTAGAACACTCAAAGCTTTTGTGAATTTTTCTGATGCCTAAACAACTGAACACACACTTCTTAAATAGAAAAGAAAAACTAGTAGTATATGTAAGAGATTACATCATAAAAATAATTACATCATTGCTTACATAAGCAAGGAATTATAAAAATAGAAATAATGGACTGAAATAAGTCACGGGCCTGATAAAGCCTCAGGGGTCATATTCATATGGGTCCTGAGAATCAATTATTGGTAGACCATCTTTAGACATATAATCATCATCATCTGAGTTGTCTTAGAGTTTTATACGATCATGTCTTTCTTTTGGTTTGGCTTTACTTGTGAACCTAGATTCTTCTTTGTCTAGTAAAGTTGAAAGAAATTGGGATTTGATTTCTTCTTTTGGAATATTATCCAAAAGATCTTAAATAAGCTAAATAGGTTAGCAAATGTTAGCTATCCTGGAATAAGGTCCTTATGAGTTGATTCTTGATTAGATTTTTTATCTTTTTTTATCTAAGATTATAATTCCTTTAGTTGAATAAACTGAAGAGTCATCAAAGAAGTTAAATTTATTCCACCATTTAGTTAAGACTCTCTTAATTAGCCAAGGAATATTATCTAATGTTTCACCAAATTTTGGGTGTTGTTTAGACATAATTTGCTAGTCCCATTTAATAATCCAAGGAATTCGATACCGGATGGCAAATGAAAGCCTATGGTGCTTTTGTTTTTTGTTTTCATTCATAAACTATTCATAAATAGTTCTTACTTTATTAGGAAGCATTATTGGAAAGATTCCCCAATTAAAGAACCAATCAATGAACCATGTGGGGATAAGATTATGTCCGTCGAGCTAAAATTGAACCCATCAACTATGTTTCCTTTGCCTATTGTCATTCAATAAGGCACCTGTCCATGCTTACATATAATCAAAATAATTGAAAGTTTTATAATGGCAATAATACCTTATCTCTTTACTAAGAAAATGATCATTACCACATTCTTCCAAGATAATTATCTTTTTAATGATGAACTTACTATAAGCAAGCTCACCTTCAGACCTTTTGGTAGCTAAAAAGACTACAAAACCTATTTCTGCTAAAATCCTCTGATAATAATCGTAGGATTTAGGAATTGTTGAGAAATGTCTAGTGTAAATTTCTGCCACCTCAAAAGGTGTTAGTCCTGCATGTTTAACATCAATAATAAGCAAAAAATAATAAGATATTGGAATATAAAGATATAGGTTTTCTTTTTCTGAGGTAGCTTGGATGCTAATTTTATAAGCATCTTTTCTTAGGCGATCTTCAGGAATAAAGTCGCTTATAAAGGACTCATAAGTCCTCTTAAAGGGAGTTGCTGGTCCCTTTCCCTTTGAACTTATTGCCTGTCAAAAATTCTCTAGTTAGAAAATCAGGCAAAGAATTAGATGTTCCATTTATAAATTCTATATTAAAATCAAAAATAGATAATATAGCCTGCCATCTAGCAAAAATTTGTTTAAAAGCTATATTCTTTACATTTTTTAATAAGATGTCTTTAGCAGACTTACAATCTACCCTAATAAGAAATTTTTTATTTAATAAATCAAATTCTTTTGAACACATAGAACTATAGATAATAGTTCATTTTTGGCAATAGAGTAATTAACTCTAGGACCAATCCAAATACCATATGTGTATCTAACTAATTGTTCTTTATTATTCATTCTTTGTTTAAGAATTCCTCCATAGCCTTTATCTGAAGCATCTGTTTCAACAATTTTAAAAGCTTTAAGATGAGGAATAGCTAAACAAGGAAGTTCTTTTACTCTTGCTTTTATTTTTTGTATGGCTAAAGTATGAGCCTCAGACCAGTCAGAAGGATTCTTTCTTAATATTTCAAATAAAGGTTTAGCATCTTTAGCAAGATTTTTATAAAAATCGGCCACATAATTTAGACTCCCCAAAAATCTTTGTAACTGAGTTTTATCTTTTATTTCATCAGGGAATTAGTCAGCAAATTGGATGGTTCTATCTATAGGAATAATAGTGCCTTTTTCTTTGTTGTGTCCTAAGAATCTAATTTTTGTTTGACACAATTTAACTTTCTTTGCCGACACAACTAATCTTGCTTTTTTAATAATCTTAATAAAAATATTCAAATGTTTAAAATGCCGATCTAGATTGCTAGAAAATATTAGCACATCATCAATATAGACGATGGTGAATGCTAAATAAGCATTGAATATATCATTCATTATTCTTTGAAATTCAAAAGGAGCATTTTTTTAATCTAAAGGGCATAACATTCCATTCATAATACCTAAAAAGAATAGTGAATGTTGTCTTATAGCAATCTCCTTCAACTATCTGGATTTGCCAATATCTAGATTTCATATCAAATTTAGAGAATATACTAGCATCATAAAGCCTGTTTAATAAATTTTTTTTATTAGATAATGGATACCTAATCCATCTTAAGGCTTTGTTCAAGGCTTATAATTAATAAGAAGTCTTGGAATTTCTCTTTCCAACTCAACAGTATTTTCTACATAAAATGCCGAATAATTCCAAGGACTATGAATTTTTCTAATAAGTCCTTTTGATTCCAATTCAGCAATTTCTTTTTTACATATTTCTAAGTGCCTGGTGTGAACCCTCAATTTTGTATCCTCATCATCCAAACACAGCCTTAGCACTTGTTGAGTTTAATGTGCTATGTGGAGCCATTACGGTGATCCCACTAACTAGTTAGCAGGTCGGGGTTCAGGGGCATCACCCCCGAAAGAAAATTTTTTTTAGCCTTTGATTACATTGCTACTAGACATCCAAATTTCCTAAACTCTAAACCACCAACCAATCTCTAAAAAAAAAAAAAGAGGCGCCACGTTAGCTGCAGCCAAGCCAGCCGGCAGTGCCACCCTCTTGGGAGGCATGCCTCCCAGAACCCCAACGATGCAGCCTCGAGGCCTGATGGCGTGGTCCCCACTACCCTTTTTATAGTTTCCAAAATGCCCCTAATATGATTTTTCAGCATTTTTCCAGCCCTATCCTTTTAGTCTTTTCACTTTTGTACTTCCCAAACTACCCTCACCCACTTCTCCTATAAATACCTCCCATTTCCTCCATTTCAACACACCTCCAAAGTTGATATAAATGGTTATCTATCAACTTTTCTTTTTCTTCTCCCTCCAATCACTCTCTAATTAATTAATTAATCTTTTTAATTAATTAATTACCTCACCCTAATCAAGTTAATTAATCTTTTTAATTAACTAAAACTCTTTTTTAATTAATCATTCAATTAATTAATTAATCTTTTTAATTAATTAATCACTCTTTTTTTTCAAAATCAAATCAATCCTTTTTCTTAACCTTTTTCTTAATCCACCCTTCATTCAAATTAATTAATTAATCATTTTAATTAAATAATCTATCAATCCATCCACCATTTTTATCGTATTAATTAGTTAATTAATCATTTAATTAACTAATTGATTTTCCAATCTATCCAATCACCCGGTCTCGATAAAATAGAATTTTGGTCCGATAAAACCTTCTGCCCATCAAAAGCAAAGGTATTAGCCTTTTTCCTCACTCTCAAAACACCCAAACTAAAATCAATCTGATTAACTCTTAAACTCCTCCACTTAAATGTGGAATGAACTGCATGGGTTTTAATCCCATTCAAAAGGGTACGTAGGCACATTTGGAATCTAGGTCCAAACCTCAAATCCAAATCTCTATCAATCTCTTTTTCCCTTTTTAATCATGGATATTTTATTTTAATTTTCTCCTTGCACTCATGTCATATTCATGCATCTTATTTACAATTATCACATATAATATTTGTCATTCATGAAATCAATTTTTCAAAATCAAATTAAACTTAAGAGCCAAATTTAGATTATTTAAAACCAAAAACCTAGTCCCCAAACTCAACCTGATTCGAGACAAATGATTTTATCCTTGGGTAATTAATTGAAAATTAATGAATTGGAGTCATAATTGGGTTTTTCCTTAATTTTCCCATTTAAAAATAAATTAGGGTGGTGACTCCCAAAATCATTTTCAAAATCAACCAAATCCAAACCCAAGGGTTTCATCGTGAGTCTAAACCCAAATAAGCATCTTAGTTCCCTCTATCGGACCGGGCCGGTGCTCAGGCGAGGACTCACACCTAGAACCCATTGTAATAGGTCTAGCCTTAGTGGGAATATGTTTTTCATCGAAATTAAACTCATATGACAACTGTACCACATGCTTCTGCCTACCTCAAAAAGCATTGGGAATCTCAGCACAGATTTCTTTAATCAATTCTTACTAAATTTTTTCTATCTTTTCTTTTATAGTAGGCAATAATAACTACTCTTCTATTCTCTTTTGACTAGCTTCTTGTGATAAAGAATCTAGAAATTTTTCTTTATTTTTTATCTTATTTTGAATAATATCAAGCTCATTTAATCTCGGCTGAGATATGAAAGAGAAATGTACTACTCTTCCCCTTTTTTTGATGTTATTCCCTGTACAGAGATTTCTTTTATAGGGTATAACATATGCAGAAAAGGATTTCCTAATATGACAGGATGAGATAAGATAAAAAATAAAGAAAATGGGATTATTTCTTTTAAAAAAATGGTATTGTAAAGCAAATTCCTTTATTGTATATAGCAGCATTAGATAATTTACATTTAATCCTTAATCTTGAACCATCTACAATGGTTAGTACTTTAATAATTTTAGTGAAGCACTTATAATTTATATATATACGTATGTATGTATGTGTATGTGTATACACACACACACATATACATAAAATATATATATATATATATATATATATATATATATATATATATATATATATATATATATATATATATATATATATATATATATATATATATATATATCTGTGTGTGTGTGTGTGTGTGTGTGAGTGTGTGTGTGTGCGTATGTGCATATATATATGTAAATGTATATACACATACATATTTATATATATAGATACACACACACACATATATACATACACACACACACAAAATATATATATATATATATATATATATATATATATATATATATATATATATATATATAAACACACACACACACACACAAATATACATACATATAAATATGTGTGTGTGTGTATGTGTGTGTGTCCGTATACATATATACATATACATATATATATATATATATATATCTATGTATGTATGTATGTATGTATACACAAACATACACACACACATATATATATATACATACATACATACATACATACATATATATATGTATATGTATGTGTGTGTGTGTTTGTGTGTATGTATGTACGTATATATGTATGTATCCATATATATATGTATGTGTGTATGTGTGTATGTACTTGTGTATATATATATATATATATATATATATATATATATATATATATATATATATACACAAGTACATACACACATACACACATACATATATATATGTGTGTGTGTGTGTGTCTGTGTATGTATGCATGTACACATATATATATATATATACGTACATACATACATATAAATACACACACACACA